>JAUPMG010263759.1:0-20174 GCA_031762675.1 Pachysandra terminalis
CAATTGATACCCCGAGTGTGGCCCTCGGGAACTTCATGAATGAGAGTCTCAGCCGATACGAAGAACGTAGAGTTGAGGCATGGATATAGAGTAAAGGTAGTGTACTACCACAATGACTCTTGCCATCGCACAAGTCGCGAGGCGACTAATACGTTTACAATGAGTACACACACCAAAGCTGATATCAACCTATACTCCACAGCAGAATGCCATACCCCCTAGGGGGCTGCCGACTAAAAGATGCGTCTCTATATTCCATAGCGGGATACCGACTAAGAGATGCGTCTCCATACTCTATGGCGGGATGCCGATATTTCATGGCAGGATGCCAATAGTCACATAAGAGATGCGTCCCGATGACCACACACCTCCGTCTAGAAGGAACCTCGACGACGTTGAAGGTCATAGACACCTCCATCTAGAGGGAATCTTGACAACTTAGAAAGTCATACATACCTCCGTCTAGAGGGAACCTCGACGATGTAGAAAGTTATACATACCTCTATCTAGAAAGAACTTTGACGACGTAGAAGGTCAAATAATCTCTAAAGTACTAAGGTTTGACAACCTCGAAGGTACTAAGACTAAATGATTTTGAAAGTGCTACGGTTAGACAACCTCGAAAGAATTAAGATTACACAACCTCGATGGCGCTAAGACTAAACAGTCTTGACAGCGCTAAGGCTAAGCAACCTTCACTATCGCTTGATGAATAACTATTAATTGCCAATGCCCAAATCGAGGCGTAATGAGCGTGACATACAGGGAGACTCGCCAATCTCTTGTCATGTCATGAACTACATGTCGTATCACAGTTTTCAGTGACAACACATGTAATTGGTCAATATGACTCGGGATTGGTTCACCTAAGAGACTGGGATAATTAATGCATGTTACTTCAGGTTAGCAGTTTAATACCATTAGAAAACGGTTTAACGGAACTCAACTTTCGTTATCTTTCTCCAAAATTCTATAAATAGCGGCTCACTTTCCTTGAAACGGAGGATGAGGAGAGATGACAAAAAGAAGAGACCGCTGATGAAATTCCCAGACCTTAAATTATATCTGACTTGATCCCTGTTTGAGTACGTAGGCAGTCTGCAAAAGGTTCAGTTATAATCCCAATTAGAGACAAGGGTTGGAGAATCTCTAATACCTTCACCCATTATTTCCCTTAGTCTTACTCAACCCGTGATATTATAAACGGTCGCTTTACTTTACTCTTTGATTCTTTTAGACACGGGATACGGTCACCTGTTGATTTAAATTCTCGTCAATAAGTAATCCTACAGTTGGTGAATTCCTCACAAAACCACCCACTACAGTGTCTAATTCAACCATATCATTTGATTGTAACATTTTTAGAAGTCAAGCTGTATATATTTACATGTTTATTAGATTATTTCAGGTAATAGGGAGTGTTAACTTTAACATTTGCAGTTTTGTTAAAAAAAAAAAAAAACAAAACAAAACAAAACTTAAATTAAGATTGAATGCTTTTTTGCCAAGTGGCAAATATCTTTTAGAGTTGAAACAAAATATATGAAGGCTAAAGTCTACACGTGATGAGATATGCTCATTGGCCTCTGTAACATGCATGCGTACCTTCTCTCTCCTATCGCTTTCTCTTTTAAAAACCTTTTGAGAAGGAAGAGAGAGTTCTGCGTGAGACAAATCCATCAACCATTATCTTCCACGTGGTTAGACTTTAAGTCTCTTTCTCTCTCATCCATTATACAATATACAATGCTCCAGCTTCTGATATAGTTGAAAACAAGGACCAATTATTACATATATTCAATAATTCAAATTGAAACCATTCGGCCACTTGTCATTTGTGATTTCTTGTCTGATCTCAGTCATTCAAGAATGGTACTCAGACGTAAAGTTGATCCAATTACCTTAGTTTTGAGCATTTTTCTTTAATTTAATGACATTATTATCTACTTCATTTTGATCCATAGCCAATCAGTTCTAAGGATGAAAGCCTAGCCAAGTGTTCATCCAATCTCTGTGATGTGTTTTATCCTTATTGTACTTCTGTAATATTCCCTCCCATATATATATATATATATATATATATATATGACTTGCTTTACATCAATTACATGTTGATAACTGTTAAGTAACTAGGGTTGGCTTTTATGGTTTATTAAGGGCATATCGACAGGTCACATGCCAAGTGTTGTTCGGGATCAAACAATAATAATAAACAATGTAAAAATGAATATCAAAGATATATGTGGTTTGACAAAGCTTACGTTTACGGGAGAGAAGAAATTTTTTACTTTGTCAAAACAAATTAGAATTACAACTTATATTTTTATCTGATAATGGAACAAATTTTCATTATACCCTTACCGTATTGCGGGGGGTTCTGCCACCTGTACCTCTTGACCCCATGATACTAACTCGCATCGCGAGCTACCCGTAATCCGGAGAGAGGCCTCTCCCCACATTGCTTCACTCCACCCTATGGAACCCCTCCCCTTAGATCTAGATACTAGTGAATAAAAGCCACCCACTCTCTAAAAATATGCTAAGCCAAAACATCTTCAAACATATCACATTAAAAGGTTCAAAAACATTATTTTATTGAGATTTGACCTCATTTGAAGACAAGGGTAGTTAGATTCACAGGACCCATTAATTTCCAAAATTGCAATTCTAATTCCTGAAATATGTCAAACGAGTTTGAAAGCAGAAATGCAATTTATGGCATCACATTCAGAGAAGAATGACTTTTCATGAGTTTACTTCTATAATGTTGTTTGGTGGGGTCTCCAATGGTATGGAGAAGGGAGAAAGGAAGTACTTAAAATTTTGTTCTTTTACATTGATGAAACCAAGGTGTGTAACAAAAACCCCCCCACCATTTATAATTTTCGAAAGTTGAAAGTATTGATTTCTGAGCATCCAAACAGTTCACAAACATTAAGTGATGTTACTTATTACTTGGGGCAACAATTTGGTGTTGTTGGCAAATGTTTAAAAAATATTATAATAATAATAATAATATAAAAAGGAAAGAAGGAAAAGGTCAGCTTGTTATTTTATTTTGGTTCTTACTATTATTATAAATTGTGCAGTACTGTAATTTAATAAATATCTAGAACGTTATAACTGTTAGATCCGGTTTTAACAATTTTAATCAATTTAAATTGTTATCATGTTACTTGAACGATTGTAAGCATAATAAAGTAAATGACACAGACAAATCTACTCATCGGGACCATGCCCAGACATTGAACAATCCACTAAAATATCAAGATTACAAACACCAATTGGAACTTACACAAAATAAAGACTTTCTCTTAATTTTTGTTGCTGCCGTGTTAAGTCATCTTCTGGACTTATTCGGCGAGCACCACTCGTCTTTAATGTCTGCATAGATGAACTCTCTTCATTCTGAAGATTGTCTTCTCCCGAAGACACAAAGTTCTTCTAACCTTGAACAACTCAAAAATAATGAACTTAAACTCCGAGAAGTTACTAGACTCGCATCTGTCCAAATCTTTTTATAGAGCACACATAGTTTCTGCTTCAAATCTCGGATTGGTATTGAACTTGGGATGTTGTAACAATTGTTGCAATAGCTACTAAAACGAGAGATCTGCTTCAGATCTGATTCTGATTTCAAAACTGAATCTCCTTGTTCGTTTTTAGGACTAATCAAATCTTTTGAGATACCAAATCTTCTCATCCCAACTTGATCTCCTTAGTCAATCAAAGTCTTATGGAATTTAGAAACTCCTAACCAAATCTAATTAAATTGAGATTGATGCCAACTTTAATTAGAAGTCTCCACAAAGCTACAAAATCTCTCAATATTACACGATTTGACTAGCTGTGAGATGATGCCAGATTCTTCTATAATCAACCTGAATTCTGAACTTCTAAACAGTGGTTTATATAAACCAGCAAAAAATGGATCCGTTAACACAACACGTGATGCTGTATTCTGTTTTTCAAAAACAGAATCTCCATCCCCTATTTTAGAAACTCCTCAAGCTTTTTGAAGAAGCTTCCATATCTTCAAAAAAATCAAATTCTCCAACCCAAAAATCGGCAACTCTACTTTCAATTCAGATTTCCATGTTTGGACAATTCAAAACCATCTAATTAGGTTGGGAAACAGTCCACCTTAATTAGAAGGTAATCTCTAATTTGAACATGTGGCCAGCTGTAGAAACATATCAGAAAAATCCAGATTCTTCTCCAAACAGAAATAGATATGAAATCTTTGAATTAGAATTCTCTTTATTGAGAAACCTCTTGAATTAGAATCTTCTTGAATTATGAACTTCTTAAATTAGATACTGCTTGAATCTTGGATTACTTTGATCTTGATTAATATTGCCATGAATGCCTAAATACCAAACAATCTCCCCCTTTGACAAGAAGATTCAAAATTAGCAAAAATATCAGATATTTCAGAATTCAGAATTCACAAGATAACAGAGTTTTTCTACTTTTCTACTCCTCTTTTTTGTCATAAAAAGTGCCAAAGGAAATGGTTGACAGAGATTTTTTAGAAACTATCACTTCCTGAAGAATCAATATCAGGGCCAGCGTTAGCAAGCTAAGCTAACAGGTTCTCCAGCTTCCTTTCCTTCTCAGCAAGTCTCTGTTGTGTCAGCCTGACTTCTTTCAATTCAACTTCTATGAAGTGGATAAAATGATGTTTCTGAACAGAAGGAGTTGTTGCAGCAGATGTTGCAACATCAGTTCCAATAGAGGAAGGGCCAGCTACTTCAGCAGATTGCTCCCCCTGAATCTCAAGCACATGCCTTCTAGACAGCAGCTTCTGAGAGACCTTGATCGGCCTCCTAGGGTTCTCCCGTAACTCAGTGATACTCTTGATCTTCTTTTGGGACATCAGTATCTCAAAAATCAAAGAAGTGAATGGTAAAAGCCCATATGTAGTCTCAACCACCAAGGCAGGAGCTTCGGGTGCTCACCATCTTCGAATGATCTAGCAATATTCAAGTAAACACACACCCAAGAATTTCTAGAACGAAATTTGGGGGTTAGGATTTTCGAAGAGCCAAAACCAAATTTGAATAAGGATGACGAATAGATAAGGTTTAGAATGGGTTTTAAGATATAAACCCAATCAAGAACTAAAAACGATGAGAACACTCACAGATACAATCCAAAAAACATTAGGCATCACCTATTCTCAAAATTCAGTTGGGATTAACTGAATTGATAAGAACCAGAAGTTCATGGAATATATTGTAACATAGTTAGCAACATAACAAATAAGTTAAACCAAGCTCAAGAAACCATCCATAAAAAAGTTCTAAATGCATGAAAAAATAAATATGAGCTTTCTTCATAGACCAGTGAGTTTTTCATTCTCACAATATGCAAACTTTAACACTTGAACTGAAATACTTAAGGTCAGATTTTGATTGATCAGTGATTTGAACCAAGTGTGTGTGTGAAAAGCATACAACATTCTTTATAAATCCATTCATATTTCCAACTTTATGTTTCCAAACATCTTTTTGAAAGATCTGTTGAAAGTTTCCTTAATGCATCCTTTTTCTTTTCTTTTTTATTTGATCAGTTGGTAGCTTTCACTCATATCACTAAGGTAGCTCTTTTCTCGTGATAGATTTTCCTTTACATATTGGTAATACATAAGACCAGATTACTCATGGATAGCTTCACACAATAGTGTAGGTAGCTCTTTCCAATGAAGACTTTTACTAAGATTTTCTCATGGTAGATCTTCCTCTATATTGGTAATACATAGGCCTAGATTACTCATGGATAGTAATGTTGAACCCCAAAATGGTAGCCTAAGCCGGTTTACTTAGCTTAAGTAAAATGCACAGGTGTCGGCACTTGAGAGGCTTACCAAACTCTGCGTTGAACCGGTCCGGTTACCTGTCTCACACCGGCCTAAACAACAAGGTGGCCGTTCCTGGGTGAGGTTTCCCTAAAAGGGTAATTTAACATAAAGGTGAGGGTCGGGATGGGAGGAAGAACCTCAGGAAAGTGTCAAAGAAACTACAGAGCTCTAATGGCTATTTCAGAGAGAGAGTTCAGTCTTCTGCAACTTTTCTCCTTTTGAAAAGTTGCATTTACTCTTGGAGAGTGAAGATTTTTATAGCCTTCCTCCCCTGACCGAGCCCTCTTACCGAGTGACAAGTGTCGAGCATGCCGGATGCTACAAGGGCACCTGTCGCTACGGAGTAGGCTGGGAGTTCGGCCTCCAGCTTTAACCAATCCCATCAGCCACTTAAGTGGACTTCCGCCGTCCACGTGGGCTGGTGGGACGGTTTCTCTGGCCCCCTTTCCTGAAAGAGTTCCTTGATTTCCCCTATCTGATTGGTCTAAAACTTATGTAATAATTGAGATTTGTGGGCGGGCATTCAACCCATCAAATCCAAGCGATGCTTGTATGGGCTTCCGCTGTTCACCCGGATCGGCGGGATTTGACTCGCCGCTTTTTTTCAGTGAAAAGGGGTTTCTTGGTTTCTGTTCCCTCATTTTCTTGTTTGGACCAAATATCATACAATGATTGGGAATCGTGGGGAAGGAGACTCGAGTTTGAATGAGGTGTTTTAATCATCAATCTGTGTCGCGGAATGAGGTAGTGATCTTTCCAATGCTTAGATATTTTCCTACTGTTATCAGAAAACCGCTCCCCCCTTGGCAAGAGGGAACCACACCCTTGACTCCTAGAAAGGAAGGGTCGGACCTTCCCGAAGGGGGGCCTTATACTCGGGCAGGGGTTTGCCTTGCATCTGGTAAGGGGTTTACCCTTACCTCGGGATCCGCTAGGGGTTACCTTATATCTGGCCCCAGGGTTTTAATCCGGGCTCAGGATCCGGTAGGGGGTTAGCCCCACCTCGACCTTCGAAAGGGGTCTACCTTATATCCGGCCTAGGGGTTTAATCCGACCTCAGGATCCAGTAGGGGGGTTATCCCTACCTCATGACTTTTGAAAGGGGTCTACCTTATTTTTGGCCCAGGGGTTTAATCCGGCCTCAGGATCCGGTAGGGGGTTAGCCTACCTCATGACCTTTGAAAGGGGTCTACCTTATATCCGACCCCAGGAGTTTAATCCAGCCTCGGGAAAAGCTCTGCACGTCTGAGGTGACTTGGCATGGACGGCTCCCCAGTCAGTGCCACGTGGCGCGCAGGCATTGGCCCAATTTGAATTAGCAAAAAATGGGGTCATCATTAGCCCCATGCACTTAAAACGTGCTGACAAGACATGTTGTGAGCGCAAATCTCGGCACAGTGATCCGATGTAGCCTTTACCTTCCTTATGATCGGCCAAGCGGCGAAGCTGTTGAAAACGGCAGCCGTCGCCTGGCCTTCTCAGGCGTGCTGAAAAAGTAGCCTTAAATGCGAGTTGAGGTGTCATATAGGGGTTGGGCTACCGTTTCGCTGCCTCGGTACCCTTTAAGCCGTCGTTTGACGGGCCCCATGCAGTCTCATCATTTCTATTGTTTAAAAGAGGATGAGCGGCATGGAATCCAGGTTTACCTATTGTTCATCTCATTCCCAAATCTTCAAACTCTGCAACCCATCTTCTTCAACCTCAGAGCTTTCTGCAACCTCTTCCTTCAATCTTCTCTGAAGAAATGGCCCCGTGAAGAGTTTGGGGAAGAAGAAGGCCGAAGCTTCCGGGAGTGGTGATGCTCCAGAGTCCCCCCGGAAAACATCTGATGTTTGGGCGGGAGCACAATGGTGGATTCTGCCAGTTCTGAAGGGCGGGCAGGCTTTGTGCAATCCTTACCCAGAATTCCCCAGAGATCTGGAAGAGAATTGCAAGGTGTTGAAGGACGTCCCCTATTTCCGGATCTCCGGGGGGGGGGACTATCCTTGCTCCCCCATCGGCTTCAGATCCCACTTGGGCGTTCTTAATGGGTACGAAAGCTGGTGCCGATCAGTGTTAGCCAACCGGGAGTGGAGCCAGAAGCTGAAACAGGCTGGTATCCATGACGCTATCCGGGCGTCACTGTTCCATGTTTCCCACGACAATGACAGCTTGCGAGAGTTGGTGGTGAGGTGGTGCCCTCGCACCCATACTTTCCTAACCGCCTTTGGGGAGATCACCCCTACCCTAGAGGACGTGGAGGTCCTCGCCTCCTTGCCGGTGCTGGGGAGTCAGAACCCAGCACATATCGGGCTGTCAGAGGAAGAGAAGGAGATCGAGGCCGTGCTAACAAGCAGCCTCCGAGAGTCGGCCATAAGACCGATGATCAATACTGGGACCGTCGTGGGCACCCTCGGCAAGCGGCGAACCAGGCAAGGGTGGATCCGCTATTTCTAGCGGGAGGAGGTCATTGCTCGCTCGGTCAAGGTCCTCTATGTCTTGGACGGTGAGGGAAAGGACCGCCCAGCAGCCTTTGAGGCCTTCATCACGTTGTGGCTGTCCCATTATGTGCTGTCGCGCTTCCTTGACGACAAGGTGAACGAGGCCGTAATGCTGATAGCCATCAAACTGGCGCAAGGCATGACCGTCCCCTTGGCTCCCCTATCCCCGGGGATCCTATATGAGAGTTTGGATCTTCTGACCCCAGACCAGCCCCGGGCCAGGGGGAGCGCGTCATTGAGACGGTGATGGACGCCAGTTTCCTCCAAATGTTCCTCTGGGAGCATTACCCCAGCTACGTCCCCGCCAAAGTCCAGGAGGACTCAGAAGTTACAGGGGACCAGGGTCCCTACCCCCGGATGGCTTTCTGGTCTGGGGAGTGCCCAAGGACCGACATGGGCTCCTTCATCCCAGACCAGGAGATGGAGTTTGAGTGCCGCCCATACGCTCAGCAAATCAAGGGCGTGGCACAAGGCATGGGGGCCAATTTCCAAGGGGGGAGCTAATCCCGGTGTCGGCATGGCACGAGCTCCCCTAGGAGATGCAGGCGTACCTGGTGATCATTGACCATGGCTACGTTCTGGGCGGGGTCGAGACACTATGGCCTATAACCCGGATTGGGTGGCGCCCCAGTTTGGGCTGGATTAGGTGGTCCCCCGGGTGGACATTTCTCTCGTTCCCAAACCTCGGGAGATTGGTGAGAGGTTCACCCTGGCAGATGGGGTGAAGTGTCTGGGTGCCTGGGTGCCTGGGATGCGGTGGAAACAGCCCTGCTAGGCAAGAAAGGAGGGGCCGCAGGCTCATGGATGGAGCTGTGTGAGCGGCTGATCAACGAGGCCACCATTTTCAACGAGCTCCCCCCGGTCCCGACAGTACCTTCTGTGGATGCCCGGGATACGAGGCTGAAGAAGGGCGGGGAGTTCAAGGGGATCTCTAAGGCGAATCCCCGGGTTGACCACTCCGGGCTCGGCTTCCGGAGGTATGAGCCTGCAACAGCTTCAACTGTGGCCCACCCTGAGGAGGGGGTTCCCGGGGTCATGGCCCTTGACGAGGATGAAGCCGCTCCGGAGCTTGTTATGGTGGAGATCCCCCCACCACCCGGCTCCCATCCCCTAGGGCAAAGACCGAGCAGTGCGGGGCCATCTGGGGCCTCCAAGCCCACTGTAAAGGTAAGTCGTACTCATGTGATTTAGTGGCACTTAGTTGTTTTCCTTGATGCTAACCATGTTGGATTCCTGTTTCAGGGGAAAGGCATCCCAGTTGTCGCCAAGGCGGCTTCTCCTGAGGTCTTCACCCTCCCCAACTCCCTCAAGAAGCTCGGGGCGAAGAAGAAGGCCAGGAAGGGACCGGCAAAGGCCCCGAGGCCTCCAAAGAAAGTAACTGTCTAACCCTACCCTAGCACATGCAATCTCGGGCTGCTCTTAACCATTTTCTCTGACGATCAGGTCCCGGTCGCGGAGAAACCAGGGATTGATGCCCCGCTAGCCTCAGCTCCTGCGCCTGCTGGGGAACGCCTTGTTCAAAGTTAGTCCTGGCACTATACATATATTTCTCCTACCCATGGGCAGTATTATTAACATTGGTTTTTTGTCAGGGCCGGCAGCCGCACCGGGGCGTGATGGCGATGCCCCTCCCCGGACCCTCAGCAACTTCTTAAGGCTCCAGCTAGGAGTGGGGATTAAAGGAAAGGAAACTAGCTGACCTTGGTAAGTCTTTTTCCATCTTGCCCGCCGGCCACCGAGGACTGCTTACGTCATAAAGGATTTGCTGACCCCTTTTTTTTCAGTCGCTCCTAAAGATGCAAGATGAAGCCCTCAAGGTTGCCGAGGAGGCCCTCGAGAGGTCTAGCAAGCCTGCGATGGAGACGAGGGTCGTGCCAAACAGGCTAAGCACCAGCCGAGGGTCCAGGGTCTCCCCCTCCCTTCCTGATGACTTCCTCAGCTATGATCAAGGAGCTGGGTGACTATCAGATGATGGAGGCGGGGGATCCCCCAGTTGAGCCCGCTCGCGTCCCTCTTGAGCTCGAGGATTTCCCGGCCCTCAAGGGTGACGGATCAGCGGTCGGGGGCGCCCTGAGTGATGAGGAGGTGGGGCTAAGGGACTCCAACTCTGATGACTCCGACTCTCAGCCGAGGATAGATCGTCCTACACACCCGGCAACTGTGGAGGATTCTCTGGAGGCTGCTACTCGTGCTACGGCCGCCGAGACTGCACGGGTTTTTGCCGAGGTGGAAGCCGAGGTCAGAGCTGCAGCTGAGTCCGGGAGCAGGACCAAGCAGGGGATGTTGGTGCTGTTAGTCCACCCGGGGGTATAAACGAAGAGCAGCGGGAGGGGAAGGATTCGGAAGCGGCCGCTTCTACTGACACCCCTCCCGTCCCGATTGTAAACGTATTGGAAACCCCCAGGTGGCAACTCAGGAGGCGGACTGGGTGCCAAACCCGGTCCTCACGATCGTGGAGACTCCAGAGGGCCCGACCCCCTCTCCTGCGTCTAAGGCAGCGGACTTTATCACCCCCCGAGGGGCCATCATCCCGAGCAGACCGTTCCCCCTACCGGTCACCCATCCAACGCAGTCCACTCCATCGGGGGCGACGAAGAAGCAGAAGACCGGCCTAGAAAATTACCAATTTCTCTCGTAATTCCAAGGATACTACATTCTTGAGGAGATGGTGCACTGGATGGAGGTCATCTTTCAGACCTATGGAGACGTCTTAGACAAGAAGAAGGTCCCCTTGATCTGGGTCCGCAGCGGAGGCTACGGTGAACTGTGCTCCCTGCTGGAGTCCATTTCAGGGACCGGGTTCGAGTCTCTGACAGGGGACGTGCTCGAGGCATGGAGGGCGAGCATCTCCGGGCTGGGAGACTTGGGCTTCAAAGTGGACTGGCTGAGCGATCACCTGTCCAACCTGGAAGAAGTTATCGCCCAGCAGATGCGGAGATTCGAGCTCCAAAGCAGCATTGCCAAGGACGCCATTTCCATCTCTTTGTTGATTTAGGCCCACGAGAAGAAACAAGACGAGATCACGGCTCTACGGCTGGCTCTCGCTGAGAGAGAGGACAGACTCTGGAGGATGGAGGACCGAGGGCAGCAAGCAGAGGAGAGGAAAAACGAGGCGTTTCATCTGCTGAATTCTATTCTACTAATAAACGACCAATTTGTATTAACCAGCTTGCTCCCGAGGGAGTTGTACATATTGAAAGCAGATGAATAAAACACATTTTCTTCTGTCATTTTATTTCGTTTATAAGACAGTTAATAGTAATAACGTTTCAACCACTTGCCGTTCACCAGCTCTTCCCGGGCATCATCCTCAAAAGATAAAATCTTGTAATAACCGAAGGCTTAAGCCTGAGTAATCTGAAAGGGTGCGAACTTAGGTTTAATAGTGTTGCTCCTTTCGAACCACGATGTTCTAAGGACCAAACCGCCCACATGGAAGTTCCGAGGGGACACCTTCTTTTGATAGGCCTTAGCAATAACTTGGTGATATTGTTGATTACGAGTGAAGGCCTTCTCACGCCTTTCATCAAGGCTGTCCAGCTCATGCATCCAGATTTTAGCCAAGTCATGAGTATCCCAATCGATCCCGACTACTTGCAACACCCGGGCCGAGGTGACCTGCAACTCAACCAGAAGCACGACATCTGTCCCATACACCAGGGAAAAGGGGGTAGCATGGGTCGCACGATGCTTTGAGACCCGATAGGCCCAAAGAACGTTGGGCAAATGCTCGTTCCACCGGGACTGGTGATCATAGGTCATTTTACTTAGCAGCTTGATTGGAGTCTTGTTTGTTGCCTCGGCCTGGCCGTTCCCTTGAGGGTAATATCCGGTAGACTTGAGATGTGTAAGCCGTTACTTGGCTAGTAGCAACCGGATATGTCTATTAAGGAAGGACAATCCGTTATCTGTGATGATTCTCTGGGGGCGGCCCGGACCTGGAGATAATGCACTCCCGGATGAACTGTGCAACTGCCTCCCCAGTCGCTTTCCGTAATGCGACGGCCCCAACCCACTTGGTGAAATACTCGGTGCCCACCAAGATCCACGCGTGTCTCTTCCTACTCCGAGGGTTGATGGGTTCAATCAAGTCAAGCCCCCAAGTGTGAAAGGGCCAGGGTGTCATAATTGATTGCATTCCTTGGGGAGGGCGCATGGGGGTGTCTCCTTGGATCTAGCACAGGGAGCACTTCCTCACATAATCAAAGGCATCATTCCTCAAAGTCGGCCAATACTAACCGAGGGTTATTAATTGGTCAAAGAGCTTCTCCTGCCCTTGGTGAGCCCCACAGGAACCCAAGTGGACTTCGCTCGGGACAATCTCAGCATCCCAGCGTCCAACACACTTCAACAGACGGCCATTGAAGTTGCTTTGGAAAAGGTCGTCCCCCTGCACCTGGAATCGCGCTGCCCTCCTGCGGATCCTGTGGGTCTCCACTGCATTTGCTGGTAAGACCCCATCTCGTAGAAAATGGAGAAAGGGTCGTCTCCAATCCCGCTCCTGGGTATCAACTGGGCAAGCCTCCATCACATCAACCGGTCCCTGGGAATCTGCATAGTCCCTTTGGACTCTTGCCGCGTCATATACCATGGTCGGCCAGTAAACGCCAAGTCTCTGCAACCTCCTGTTGAGTGAAATGGAATCCGGGCTTCCACAAGTATGCTCGTGCAAGTTAGTAAGGGTCTGTCGGGACTCTTCATGACTAATGCACCTCAACAAGACACCGTTGGTGGCCTGGAAATACAGGGCTCCCTCGATCTCTACAAAGTTGGTCACCTTGCGCACTGGGATTCCGCTCGGTGAGACTGGGTGGCGAAGTTTGTAGAAGATCGGGTGCCTCCAATCCGTGGGGAGGATTTCATCCTTCTCGACCACAGGGTCATGGGTCGTTGGGAGGACCTTCCTGATGACGTCAATCCACTTTGAGCCGCCGTCTAAGACAATCATGCTCCCGAGATTGGCCAAAAGATCAGCCTGATGATTCTTGGATCTCGGGACATGGAGCAGTGAACATTCCGTAAATTTCTTCATTAGGGCTTGGATGGCGGTCCGGTACGGCACCAACTCCGGCTCCTTGACAGCAAAGTCTTCATTGACTTGTGAAATGATGACCTTGGAGTCCCTGAGAACCCTGAGCTTGTCCATACGCAACTGCCTTGCCAAGATTTGGCCAATCAGTAGGGCTTCATACTCGGCCCAGTTGTTGGTGCAAAGGAAGTCGAGTTTGAATGAGAAGTATAGGTGATATCCACTGTCAGCAATGAACTCAATACCGGCTCCGCCACCGTCGGAGTTAATTGACCCATCAAATTTCATCTGCCATTCCCGCTCCTCGACTACATCAACCTTGAACGCCGGCAACTCCTCTTCCTCGGCCTTGGAGAAAGCTGTGAGCAGGTCGGCCACGGCCTACCCACGAATGGTACAGGGGTGTTCACAGATAATATCAAACTTGGAAAACTGTAAGAGCCACTTTGTATACCTCCCTGTAAGTACAGGTTGAGAGAGAAGGTAATTGATAGGGTTCTCCTTGGTGCTCAAGTGAGTTGGGCACGCTAAGTGGTAATGTCGAAACTTCTGAGTCACGTGGGCTAGAGCTAGGCAGAACTTATCCACCTGTGAATACTTCAACTCGGCCCCCCGGAGGAGCCTGCTGACATAATATACTAGCGTCTCGGTTCCCTCGCCATCCTCCTGAGTGAGTAAACCTCCAAGAGTGCTATCCGAGGTGGCGAGGTAAATACGCAGGACTTCCCAGGTGAGGGTGAGACCATTGTGTGTGGGTGCTTCAGAACATCCTTGATCTTCTCAAACTTCTGCTGGCATTCCTGAGTCCACAAGAAGGGGGTCCCTTTGCGCAGCAGAGGCATGAGTTGGGCGATGTAAGTGGATAAGCCGGGTATGAACCTCCGGATATAGGAAATCTTCCCAAGGAAAGACTTCAACTGCTTGGGCGTCCGAAGCAGGCATAGTTCCAGTATGGCCTTAGTCTTGGTAGAATCTAGGTCAATGCCATGCCGATGTACAACAAACCCTAGAAACTTCCCAGTAGTGACCCAAAAGGCACACTTAGTCGAGTTCATCTTCAGGTTGTAGAACCGGCATCTCTGAAAGATCTTTGCCAAGATCTCAAGGTGTTCATGCCACTCCTTGGACTTCACAACAATATCATCTACATAATCCTTCACCTCTACATGGATCATATCATAGAAGATGGCGGTCGTAGCCTGCAGATAGGTAGCCCCGGCATTCTTCAACCCAAAGGGCATCACTGTGTAGTGGAAGTTACCCAGTAGGGGTGCGGAATGCGGTGTGGCAGATGTCATGGTCGCTCATTCAGATCTGGTTATATCGACTGAAGTCATCCATGAGGGAAAACATCGCATGCCTGGCCGTGTGGTCTATCAAAAGGTCCATATTTGGCAGGGGGAACTCGTCTTTGGAACTTGCCTTATTGAGATCCTGGAAATCCATGCAACAACGGATCTGGCCATTTTTTTCCTTAACCGGGACAACATTCGCTAGTCAAACTGGGTGTCGGATGGGCTTGATAAAGCCGGCCTTCAAGAGTTTCTCTACCTCGTCCTTTATCTGTAGCTGGATCTCGGGTTTGAAAAACCAAGCGGACTACTTAACTGGTTTGACCTCAGAGAACAACTGGAGTCTATTGGTAACTAAATGAGGATCTAGTCCACACATCTCATCATACGACCAAGCAAACACATCCCTGTATTCCTTCAAAAGATTGACAAGATTACACTTCTCCTCAGGAGACAGATTGGTGTTTACAAAGGTTGTCCGCTTCTCTTCCTCACTCCCGAGGTTCACTTCATCCAGGATTTCAAGGACGGACCTCGCACCATCCTCAAGGTGCTCGGGTGCGTTCTATATGTCGAAGGTGGTAGCGGGGAAGGGTTGTCTTCATCACTGTAGTCCGAGTCCTCATCCCCTGTTGCAAAGGCGGCCTCCTCAGCTTCTGTCCCATCTTGGCCAGTATGTGGCAAGGTTGGTTCTGGCCTCTTGGTCTCGGTCCACAGCTTGTAAACAAATTTTCCATCCCCAAGCTTGACCCTAGTGCACCGGGCTTCAGAGGCGGAGCCAGTTACTGTCTCCTCGGTAACTCTCTTCTGCCGCTCCCCATCTTTCTTCCTTTCTTCCTTCAGCTTCCTCTTGGACGACCCAGGCTCCAACAATGCTATCTCAGGGTTGGCTTGAATGTCAGGCCAGGCTGGCAACGGGATCCCTCGGGGTAGCGACACTTGGCATTCCTCCGCTGGGGCCAGCTCGTCGTACTCTGCCGCGTCTGCAAGGTGGACCTCAGTCTTATCAAAAGGCCACGGGTCCGCGATCAGTCGCACCATCTTTCCCTTCCTAAAGCCCTTGCAACATTGGTGGAGCGTGAAAGGTGCAAGACGAAAACGGTGGATCCAGGACCGGCCAACGAGGATATGATAACTAGGGCTGCAGTCCAACACATAAAAGAGTGTTGGGTGCTTGTACGGCCCCACTTGCAGCTCGAGGGTCACGTGGCCAAAAGCGCACTGGCTCCGGGCGTCAAACCCGTAGATCTGGATGGCTTGAGGAACAATCTGGTCTTCAGACACGCCAATAGCCTTCAGAATACCGAGGGGGATGATGTTCAAGGAGGACCCGGCATCAACCAGTGACCTCCTGATATCCACCTCCTGCAAGATGGAATTTAAGTACAAGGCCCGGCGGTGGTCCTCATGCGCCACCATCATGTCTTCCGGTCCAAAGGTGATAACACCGTCCAGGGAGAAGTCAATAGCACAAGCCATCTCTGCATCCAGCAATGACAGTCTTTGAGTGTAAGCCCGCATGGAAATCCTTTCCTGTCTTGAGAAGCCGATCTCCTCAAGACTCTTCTCGAGCCTCAGCAGCTTGGGTGGAACTGACTCTCTCCTAGCCACAGTCCCAACTTCATAAAATAACACATTAACTGCGCCTCCCTACCATTGTGGGCGGGTAGGGGGCCTACGTGCACCTGCTTGAGCCGGAGGTCCACTTCACCGTCAGTGACTCGGTTCTTGTATAACCTTCTCAGGGCATAGCATTCAAACGTCGCGTGGCGCACCGTCCAGTGAAACTTGCAGTACCGGGGGTCTCTCTTCTCCTAAGCGGTCGACTCTCGGTCTATAGGGGGTAGAACAACGCGGTTGTCCCGGATCCAATCCTCCAGCAGGACGTCCAGCTAGGCTGGAGTACAGTTTGGCGTTTAAGGGAAAGGACGGTCAGGTCTCGCCTCATTCCCCCTTCCTCTCTTTGGGGCTCGGCTGTCGGCATGGGCACTCTCGGCCCCTCGCTTCTTCTCTAACGGCTTCTTAATAGCGTTGGGCACAACTACTGAAAGGCTCGTCCTCCAGGCCGCCTCAATCAGACGGGTAAAGCTTGGAAGCTTGTGGTACTCCAACTGTATCATGGACTTCTCATGGCTGTCGCTGCAGATCATCACCAGCCTCCGGAACCACTTCACATAGGTCACCAGGTCCTCCGCGGTCCCCTGGCGTTCCCGGTTAAGCTCCACGATCGTGTAAATCTCCTCCGTGACAAATAAGTTTTTGTAGAAGAGGGAGGCCATGTCCTCCCAGGTGTAAACCGAGCCTGGCACCAAATTGTTGTACCAGGTGCAGGCCTTCTCAGATAAAGACTTGGAGAACTCCCTCAGCCGGAGGTCTTGGTCAGTAGCATAGGGTCCGAGAGCTTCAACAAAGCAGTTGATGTGCTCCCGCACATTGCTGGTCTAGCCGGTGAATCTCTGAAACTTGGGACTGACATAGTCCTTCGGGTAGGGTTTCTGAAGCAGTGAAAACGGATATGGGGGGCAGAAGTCATTGTCTGTCCAATCTGGGTCTCGGAACCGGGATTGGCGTAACATGGCTTCAACATCGGCCATGGTGGCAAAGGAAGGTATGGTATGGGAAAGGGGATTGTTGACGGGAGGGGGCGGGGTAATATGAACTTGGGGTGGTAGTGAGGTATATGTATGGGTCGGGAATGGTGGAGGGGTGTACCCGGGCGCGTGAGGCGGTATAGATGGTTGTGGAGTGGCGGGTTGCTGGCTGGTGCTCTGTTGCGCTGCCATGACCATAAGCTGCTACTGTATGAGCCAGAGCGTATCAGCTATAGAAGAAATGGAATTAGAGGCTTGGAGTCCTGGGTGAGGAACGCTTGGAGGCAGTGGAGTCAAGAGGGGAGACTCGCGGGGTGGAGTTGGAGCTTCAAGGGGCAGCTCTCCACCCGGCTGACGACCGTTCTGGTCGCTGGCAGAAGAATGGCCTTGGCTCTTCTTTGAGGGAAAACGCTGCAACTTCTCTGGGATGTGATCCCGGCTATGGAACAGGAAATACTCAACACAAGGTTAAACACAAGAAAGGTAGGGAAACAAAACAGGACCCCAGCAGAGTCGCCAAAAAGGTAGCGTAAGCCGGTTTACTTAGCTTATGTAAAATGCACACGTGCCGGCACCTGAGAGGCTTACCAAACTCTGGGTTGAACCGGTGCAGTTACTTGTCTCACACCGGCCTAAACCACGAGGTGGCCATTTCAAAATCAATTTTAATCCAAAAAACAATATTTTTCAGATTTGAATGTTAAAATTCAAAGATTGTAAATATGAAGAGCAGACCAAATCATGAAAAGACTGCTTATGCCTAAATGCAGATTCTAGAATGCAATGCAAGTTGATAAAATAATTACATAGTGCAGATCCCTAAGGTTTTTCTCAATAAGTCAAATCTCAATGAATCAAGAGCTTTGGTAAAAATATCTGCAGGTTGTTTCTCTGTTGCAACATATTCTAGAACATTGGTTCTGTTTTTAACCAACTCTTTCTGTATAGCACTAACCCAGTACTCATCTAGTAATGCTTCTTTAACATTTTTGGGTTCAATTTGAGAAGTGAAACATGCATACCTGACCATACCTCGATAATTCACTTGCTTGCATATCTTCAACCAAATTGCAACACTTTGTGAGTTGTTTTTCACTTGCTTGTCGAACTGACAAGATCCACAGACTCCTAGTTGCTTCGGTCCAAGATTGGGAACTCCTCGAACATTACCTGTATTCACAATTTGTCAGATTTTTATAATTCAAGTGACCAAGATTTTGATGTCATATTTCTATTTCATCAAAAGAGGATCTGTGACATGTGTGTGAGTGCAACAACATATAGCAGTTGTCTGATGATCTAGATCTTTCCAAAACACAATGTTCAGTTTTGTCAAACACTTGACACTTGTCTTTAGTGAATCTAACAAATAGTTCTTGATCACAGAGTTGACTAATGCTGATTTGGTTAGCCTTTAGTCCTTCCACATGTAGCACATTTTTCAGCCTTGGAAGTCCATCCACACCAAGTGTTCCTTTGCCAATAACACGTCCTTTGATACCATCACCAAAGGTAACATGACCAACTGAGCAGCTTTGGTAAGTTTTCAGAATATCTTTTTCACCTGTCATATGCCTGGAACATCCACTATCAAAATACCAAGAATCAGTAGTACATGCCTTTAAAGAGGTATAAGCAACAAAGCACCTAAAATCAGATTTTTCTTATCCAAATTTTTCAAGAGGAATCATTTTTCAAATCAATCTTTAGTCTAGGAGACATTCTTGATTTTGTGAAATATGATGGTTTCACAATCATGTCCTTCTTTAATGCATTTAAATATTTAAAGCATCTAGGTCTAATATGTCTAGGTAAACTGCAATGATGGTGTTGATCAGGCGGGCTAATTTAACCCCACTTTACACGCAACGCTTGATTACGAGCGCATATACGCGTTTTGGGTAAGCCGTATACACTGAATCATTCCAAAAAGTTGTAACGGCTGTACAGCCGTCCCTTTCACGTGCCAGCTATCAGCCGTTGCGTACGATGATTAGACTGTTTGATGAAAAGGCAAGATTTGAAACGGCAGAAGGATATTTGATCGTTCTTATCACCAATAAAGGCGATAGCTTCTCAAGGAAGCTATCTTTTGAATTTAGCTTGTGGGGGAACGCCACGTGTCTCAAACCCAACCAACACGTTCCTTCTTTCCTTCTAAAACATCAAATGACAAGAACTTATGTTCCCATGACATATTGCCCTCTGGGCACCCGAGGGAAGGAGAATCTTATTCTTCCCTCGACATACCTCATTTTACTCGAAGGGCGTATTTAGGGGCATGCTACCCCTAATGGACTCCTCAAATTGTTATGATCTGAATGGAGCCTCAAAGTCACATCTATTTGCTCTCTAGAACAGACTTCGAGTGATTTTTTCCACACCTTCACATTTTAAAGGTATTTTTATGCAAGTAAGGATCCTCGAGGGAACTTTCTGTACCTTCTAACTCAAGAGTCATGCATGGATCACATCGATAGACTTCGAAGGACCACTCTTTATGTTTTGTCTTGAAGGATCACAAGACAGATATATTCCTGCCGAGGGACAACCTCGACAGACAAATCCGAGGGACAACCTCGACGAACAAATCGGAGGGACAACCTCGATGAACAAATCCGAGGGACAACTTTGACGGAAAATTCCGAAGGAAGTCTTTTTCAGGCTAACCACCTCCAAATGTTCAATTCAAAGGAGGTATGTTCCCTCCTGCTACGGGTCAATTCGAAGGAGGAATATTGCTTCCTCCTAAAGTGAATTTCAGGCTAGCCACCTCGAGGGGTCAATCCGTCAAGGGCTTGTCACCCCAAAAAGACCACGGATTCCGTCCCCCTCCTGGGAGGCAGATTTGGGTTTACCCCCTCGAATGCTGTCTTTTATGCATCCGACTTACCAACTGGGGCTCGAAGTCACTTTCAT
>JAUPMG010263787.1:0-20171 GCA_031762675.1 Pachysandra terminalis
GCTGAATTCTCATACTCAAGCTATAGCTAAGCTAGAAACCCAAATGGGTTAGATAGCTAATGCACTTAATAGGAGAGAGGAGGGTAAGCTACCTAGTCAGCCGGTGGCTAATCCTAAGAGATAATACATGGTTGATGAGGATACTTCTAGCAATCCCCATCATCAACATGAACAAGTCCATGCCATCACCACGTTGAGAACTTGGAGGGTAGTAGATACTAGAGTGGGAGAGGATAGAGATGAGCTGATTGACACTCCATTAAAAGGGGTGAGTGAGAAAAGGGAGCCACCTAGAGTATCATAAGAAGAAAAGGGCAAGGGAGTGAGTGATGAAGTTCCTTCTTCAACCACTACCACTCTTGAGACGCCATATGAGCCTTGTACTCCATTCCCTGAGCGTCTTAAACAGCCCTCTTATTTTGGGAAACAAGGAGAGAAGATTCAAGATATGAACACTTTCAAACAAGTAAAAATCAATCTTCCTCTCCTTGATTCTATCCAACAGATTCCCTCCTATGCCAAGTTTCTTAAGGACCTATGCGCTCAAAAGCGTAGAACTAGGAGTAGCATGCCTAAAAAGGCCCGTCTCACCGAGCAAGTGAGCTCTATTATCTAGCATCACATTGCTCCTAAGTATAAGGATCCAGGTGCTCCGACTATTACTTGTCTCGTAGGAGACAATCAATTTGAAAGAGCCCTCCTTGACTTGGGATCAAGTGTGAACTTGCTACCTTACTCAGTGTATTTGAAACTAGGTTTGGGGGAACTGAAACCTACCTCGGTTGCCTTGCAATTGGCTGATCGATCCCTAAAGCAACCTCGAGGAATTGTTAAGGATGTTATCCTACAGGTGGACAAGTTCTACTTTCCAGTGGACTTTATCATTCTTGATACAAAACCTGTCTTAAATCCTGATAAGCACATTCTCATCATCCTCGGGCGTCCCTTCTTAGCTACAGCATGCTCGTATAAACTGTAGGTCGGGAGTTATGTAGTTATCTTTTGGAAACCTACTGGTTAATTTGAATATTTTCAATACCTCCCATTCCCTGGATGCAAGTGAGTGTTTCTTTCTTGAAAACTCACTTTCCCAACCTTTTGATATATGTGATAGGGATTGCCTTTCCCTCGAACCCATTGCCGAACCATGCGAGGAAGCACTTCCATTGATTCCACCTATGGATCCATTAGAGGCAGACTTTCCCCCTTCAGCACGAATGAATTCAACATCAAGTCCTCCATTGTTATGAACTCTTTGTTTGAATCCACCTGTATTCCGTTAGATCCTTTATGGAATCCTAAGGTAGAAACACCACCTGCCTTTCCTAGCACATCTCCTGGATATCCAGTTGAGTCACCACCTCCCATCGAGTTTAAACCACCTTCAGTTACACTCAACTATGTCTATCGATAACTACCTGATATTCCCTCATCTAGTATTGCCTCTAGTTTGGAGAGTATACCTTTGGGACTGTCTAGTGGGTTTGAGATGGACATTAGTGGGAAGATAGTGGAATTTAAGGGATCTGCACCCTTCCTGTGCTTACATGCTATGAACATAAAAGATACATCCAATACTAGTGATGTAATGCATGGAAGAGTAGATCCAACTTTGAGGAGGTTGTGGAAAAGGAAGGCGTGGTATTTTTGTATATGTGAGTCAACCGTCTGGCTGAAGACGTTAAACTTAGCGCTTGTTGGGAGGTAACCAAACCTTAGTTAGGTTAGAATTAGATTAGAAGTAGTTTAGGATTAGAGTAGTTCTAGGTCAGTCTGTGTACAAAATTGCGATCGAACGTAGCTTATTGCGATCAAGCGCAATCAAGTAGACAGTCACGTGCGTTCTTTAGTTAGGTTTTTATATGGTTTTTTCTCTTAGTTTTTCTTCACTTTGCTTTAGTGCACACAGGCTTTCTCTTGTTCCAGGTATTCTGACTCTCTTCTCCTTGCATTCCATTCCTCTCTATTAGGTTTATTTTGTAGATCTTGATTTAGCTAGGGTTTTCTTACAAAACCCTACTTTCTTTTTGCCTGACCAATGATCGATCGCACATCTGCTTACAAAACCCTACTTTCTTTTTGCCTGACCAGTGATCGATTGCACATCTGCGATCGATCGTATCTCAACCCAGATTAGACTAGCCTATATTCTTTTTGTTTATATATTCCTTGGCTGCCACCCGGAGTGAGTTCACAGATTCTTGAAGACACCAAGAATTGAACCCGGAGACTGAGTTTGAGGTGAGGGACAAATTTAGGCATAACCCTAATACCAAGTGGGCCGTAAAGGCATTAAGAAGAAGGGGGTTATTTGCTTTGTTCGCTCCCGTTAGGGAGGTAGCCCATCAACGTCAAGTGCGATTGTTCTATCAGAACATGCACTGCAACAATGATGGTATCCTCTCGTCTTCTGTGGATGGGGTCACTATGACCATATCCTATGAAGATATCGCAGCTGTTTCCGGTTGCCCATTAGATAGCCCACTTAGACGCGACGGAACTCCCCGTTTTGCGCCTTACCCACCTGATCTCCAAGTACATACTATTCTTGATGAATTGTGTGAGGGGCGATATGCGAATTCACACCGCAACTGCACAACCCGGTCCCAATTGCCCCCTTACCTCTGGTTCATTGATACAGTGTTCCAAAGGAATATGTGCCCCATTGGGCACAAGACCCAGAGGTGGGGGGTTTCCTTGATGCCCTCTATGCCTTTGATAGAGGCTATTGGATTTCTGTTCCCATCCTCATATCTGAATAGATACACACCACTTGGGACAAATTGACCTTTAGGAGAGTGAAGCATGCAGACTCGATCAAACTTCCATTCCCATTTTTAGTGACCGAGCTGCTACTTCAGAAGTAGGTACCCGACATTTGGCTTAGTCTAGTGGCACCTTAGTGTTTCACATATGAGGCATTTGCCTCATGTCATAGCAGCTTCTGCTGCTAGGGATGCTGAGGAGGGGGAGGCCCCACTAGAGCCAAGGGCTAGAGTAGAGCCAGGGGCAGGAGGAGAGGATGCCCCACTAGAGGGGGCAGGAGAGGGAGTAGGTGAGGAAGCTGGACCATCTGTGGTTCCTTAGGATGCAGAGGAGAGGGAGCCTGAGGGGGATTACATGGACTATACCACTACTCCTGAGATACATATAAACCAGGACCCACCCTTTCAGATGTCCTTTCAGGAGTACATGTATCTCCGAGATTCTGTTGACCACCTCCGGACTGATGTGACAAACTTACAGAGAGAGGTTAGGATCACACAGGATCTTCAGAGGCAGTCTAAGAAGCTCCAGAGGCAGACACTTGAGATGATGGAGCAGTTTTTCAGGCAAGGATTTCTAGGCCCTGATCCACCAGCACCTCCACCATTCTGAGTGTCTTTTAGGTGTTATTTTCATTTCATTTTATAGGATTTCTTTCTGTAATTTTAGTTTTGCTTTTTGTTATTTTGTTTAGTTTATTATAGGATTTCTTCTTGGACTTAGTTTATCTTTTTGTTATAGGATTTTCTTTGTGTTATTATCTTTTTATAGAGTTTTTTTTTTATTTTCTATTGTTTAGTATATTTTATTTTCATTTACTACTGAGATTTACTATTTATTGGGCAATTCTGCAGAATTACGATCGAGCGCAATTTTATAGTCTTGCAATTTTGCTTGTAAACAGTATTTACAGTTCATATTTGATTATCCCTGCTTATATATGACGTTCCTTTGAGTGCAATGATTTTTTTTATTTGGTTTTCATGACATTGAACTCTTAGAAATGGCATACCTTCTATAATGTTTGTGGGTAACATTGTATTAAACCCTCACAAGACTTCACTCTTCCTCTAGGGCAGCCTAGGGGTTTAAAAGGCTTGTTGCATATGCTAAATGCAATCGTAGATCTCAACGAAACGAGGATATAGCTACTTTTATTTTTCTTATTGCTTTGATAGTTTGTTGAGTGTGTATATGAATAAAAAGAAGAAAATGACATCATAGGGCTGGCTTCTTGGACTTCAGGCTTCTTCACATTTTGACCTTGCAGCTCCATTAGGTTGTACTGTTCATTCTTTTCTCATACCATTGCTTTTATTTTCTATACTGGGGACAATGTAGGATTTTGGTTTAGGGGTGTGTGAGAAAGAAAAATAGTGTTATTATGCATAATTTGCCATATATTTGCCATATTTGAAAATTTTGGAAATTTAAAATTTGGTTAAACTTATCACTTTAGGAATCACTTTTTGACTAAATTGTTGTGTCTAAAGTCACTAGGAAAAGATTCTAAGACACATAGGTATTTAGAGTTGAATTTAATTTTATCCTGTAATAATACCCTACTTCTGCTTGCATGAGCACACTTGCACTAGAACATGGATTATGGATGCATGTGAATGTAGTTATAGATAACTTTATGTGCTTTGATTTTATAAGTTTAAATAATTGATTACTCTTGCTCTTGTGATATCTATGTCTCTCATTAAAAAAAAAAGAGAAAAATCCAGCCATGTTTATAATTCACTAAGTAACCCGGCCTCTTTGCGTCATAAAGCATTGAGTGTTCGCGTAAAAAGGTGGAAAATTTATGATGGTTGATATAAAAAAAGAAAAAAATAATTTAAGCATGTAGTGACTAGTTTAGCTTGGTAGCCTATTGAACTTGAGTGATTAGATCCTTTGGGGTGCTTGTCACCTAATGACCTGAACCAATTGGGACAGGATCATTGATTGAAAGCTTGCTAAAGGGTTCCTTAGGCAGCTGAATGGGTTACTTAGGCAGCTGAATGAGAGCTAGACATTGCACATGTCACGTGTATTGCATAAAAAGAGATGAATAATTAAAAATAATGAGAGCATGATTAGTTTATTATGAGAACTTATTTAATCTTTCTATATTCGGCTAGACATGACTATTTAGCATTTATTTCATGATTTGTGATTCTCACTTTCACTTGCATGTATTAAACTTGCTTGATTGTGGGTATTTAAATATGATAGGATTAAGATTTGACTTTGGATATATTGTGGAGTCAAAGAATTGATTCTTGGTGACTTGGATTCAATTCATTGGTGTAATATCTGATTTCCTAAATTATGGTATGATTGACTGATTTTGAATGTTCTGTTATGGCAATAGTGAGGGATGGATGAGTTTTTAGGGGCATTAGTTTACTTCTTTTTTTGCTCGAGGACTAGCAAAGTGTAGGTTTGGGGGTGTGATAAGTGTGCAACACTTGCACTCTTGGGCTTATTACTGATGCTTATTAGTCTTAGAGATATGTTTATGTGAATAAATTAATGCATTTATACTGTTTTGCAGATTTGATGATGAAGAGGAAGACATGGACTAAATCAAGTGAAATAAAGCTTAAATTGGATCAAGCTTCAAGTCCACAAGAGGAGATGATCAAGGCTTAAAATCCAAGCCTCTCACACCTTGAAGATGGAGGAAAAATCCTACGGAGAAAGCCCAATTGGAAGCCCAAGGATCAAGTCCAAACTCAGCCCAAGAAGCCCAGTTTGCACAGTAAGATCGATCGCATTGCGATCGAGCGCAGACATACGATCGAGCGCATGGGTGGTGCGATCGAGCACACATGGGAAATTAGCAGCAGTTCCGTGTTTTTCTGTTATTTTAATTTGTAAGGGATTAGTTTCCTACTTCTTTTAGATAATTTCGAATTGGAGAACCTTGTAATATAAGACTCCTGATAGGTTATAGAGAATATTATGAATCAAATTGGAGTTTGAATTGGATTGGAATTCTTTGTTCTTGCAATCTGTTAGTACCGTTCTTCGTGTTCTTGCTTACTGAAGCAGATGTTATGCGTGGAGATGAACTTCTACATCCTTGTTGAAGATCAGCCATCCATGAGTAGGTAAACTCCTTTGTGGAGCATTGATGTAACTTCTAATCTCATGTTTATGGTTTAAATCTCGTGATATTTCGGTTTTTAATTCCATTATTTGATAATTGCATAGTAAAGAGGATTGTTTACAATCAGATTTTATTGATTAATACTCTAGCCTAATAGAATAATTGGCCATAGTTTTGTTAGGATTGAATCCAAGGTGTTCCTATTTTCTGATTATAGGAATACTAATTATCCAATCGTGCTCATTAGCACGATGAATAAGACGGATTTGATAGGCCATGCCTAGGGAAGACGAATTGTACTGCAATTTTAGCTAGTTAGTGTAGGCAGACAGCCTGTGCCAACCGAAGATGGGTTATACTTATCTCTTAGGATAATGTAATTCATGCTAAGAATTTAATAGTCTATGCTTAGAGAAATCGAAGATAGATTATGCTAATTCTTAGCATGATACCTTTTTGGGACATTGTGTGTGCTTGTAGCCACACAAGTCTGTTTCGGACTTTGAATTAATTCTTAGAATTCATGAGATTATCATATTCAAGGGATCAGAGGGATCATCAATACTCTACTATTTATCTTATTGATTAATTTCCTTTCATATTAGTTTAAATTGATTTTTAGAATTAAATCACAAAATTCCCTTGCTTTGTCTAATTAATTTATTTAGAATTAATCTTGTTAATTAACAATTTAGACCCCTTCAGTCCTTGAGGTTCGACACCCTCAAAATAGCCCTATCCTACAAGGATTCGTCCTAGTGCGAGTGATTATAATTGCACATCAGTAACCATTGTCCCATTGACTAGGAAGTGTGAAGCATCGAGGCCATGGCTAGAGTTCTGGTAAAAACTCCTAGTCGAAGTTATTACCTTGTCTAGTTATGAGGCCGTGCCCTCTCTAGACACCCCAATTTGCAAGAAAATAATTGCTTTTGATCTTCGAGCTTCTGAAGGCTTGAGCTAGGTACCTTTTCATGTTCGATATCAATTTCAATCCCAAATCCATTTGAGCCAAAATTCTTATTGAAATCCCAAAATCCGTGAAATTACCAAAATACCCTTTGTGAATCCCATGCGCTTCGTCATTCCCCAAATTCCATTTCTGACATCAAAAATGAATTCTCGACTGGAAATGCGTACGTGTATGCTATAGCCTAGTTTTGAGATCATATGAGAAAATGACTGTTTGACCCCTAATATCGTTTCGGGTCAAATTAGGACTTTTGAACTTCAGAAAAATATTTCGATTCCGGATTTGACCTTCTCATATAGAACTCGTCAAGTGGTTGTAATTGGGTCAAAATCAGAGATTGGTAATGATATGGGTATTTTTGGTGTTGATAATTAATAAGTGGATTAAAAAAATTTCAAACAAGAAAAATAAGAAATAAAAATATAAATTTTGTTTAGATTAGGATTATTTTAAAATCTTAGATTGGGATTAGACTAAGATTAGGATTAGGCTATTTAGGATAGATTTTATAATATAGAATAAAAGGGTGGGAATTTGTTGAAGTAATGAAAAGGAGGGGGCATAGAGATAGAGTTAGAAAGAAACCGTCTTCTTCTTCACAGGGTCTTCTTCTTCTCCACGGAACAAAGAGGAGGAAAGTAGATAAAATTAAAGAGAGGGAAGAGATTGGATAGAGGGAAAGAAAAGGATATGAGGATAGGGATTGAGAGAGAATTTGAGATGAAGTTTTTAAAGGATAAAGATAGGAAGGATTTGGTTGAGGATTGAAGAAGTAGAAAACTCATAGAGACTACAGACTAGAGATGAGGATGAGACCTACAATTTCGTTGGATCTAAGGCTATAAGAAGAAGGGTCGATCGAACCAAAAGGAGGAGGAAAAAAAAAAGAAAGAAATTAGAAAGAGCGAGAAGATAAAATTGGAGAGAAAAATATGAGAAGAGAAATTTATTTGAGCTCTGCAGATCCGGAAAAGTCGATTAATCCCTGTCCGTCTAGCCATTGCTGAACCCAACCCTTGATTCGTTCTCTATAACAGATCGCACTTCACCTGTTCGCATCTTCTCCGGCCACAGCAAACCAATCACCTTCTGTTTGTCCTACGGCAGCAGCAAACCCCGTTGTTTCTGTTCGTTCGTTCCACTGCGGCAAACCAACCTCGTTGCACTGTTCATTCGACAACTAACCTTCTTCCCTGTTCGTCAAACACGTCCCACGGGATTTCCAAAACCACATCGCACCACCTTTAAACCCCCATTAACACCGCCCAATTCAATCGAACTCCATCCGAATCCTCCATTAATACACCTGAACCTGCAACCCCCACCACCTCTAACCTCTATTAACTCACTCAAAATCCCATTAGAACCCCATTCCTCCACCTTTCAAACCGTCTCTCCCTCTCCTTGTTGCTACTACTGTAACTGCACCACCCCTGTTCTTCGTCTTCTTCCTCTGTAACAAAAAACCGTAAAAACAGTATAACAGCCACACCCCAAAAAACTAGGAAATAACAAAAGAACCCCTGAACCCAAATCCAATTACCCATATCCCCAAACCAGAATCGAAAAAAACCAAACTGAACCAACCCAAACCTGAACCGAAACCCAGAAAACCCAAAAACCAACAATCTGAACCCTAAGGACCCGTTTGGCAGGAGAACAAAATAAGAAAAAGAACTTTTTCTCCATGCTTTATTGCCATCTCCCAAGCCAATTTACACTGCATTGAGGAGCTCAAAGCAAAAGTCATCACATAAGAGATCATTTGTTGCTACATGTATTTAGTTAAAAAAATTTATTATCATTTATTTTCCTTATTTTTGAGAGCATGTTATGAATGTTAGTTTTATTTGTTTGATGAATATGATTAATACATGATTATCGTAATCTCCAATTGAATAGATCTTTGATGAATTCTTTTTTTTTATTTAATTTAGGCACTTCGTGGATTTTTATTAATTTTGATTTATTTTAGATTTTAAATAATTGGCCAAATAATTTTGAACCACCTTCCCACTCTCTTAACTAAACCCCTTTACCCGAATCTGGTTAGACCGACCTAATTTCACAATTCCGGTTCAATTTTATAATCAATCAATAAAACCCATGGGTGACCATTCACACCTAAACTTAGTGAGTGGTGGTGACTCCATACTTACTCGATCGACCTATGTTCCACCCGAGTAGTTTACACCCTCAACAATGGCAATCAATGCCCGGGACTCGAGGTTAAAGAAGATGGGTGGCTCTTGTCACCCCTTGAAGGAAATCGCAAAGCCAACCCCACATACTCCTTTCACAGAGTTTGTGATTCAAAGATATGTTCCAATGGACTTGGTCGAGAATGGGGAGTCCAAAAAATCGGAGCCGAGAGCTGCTGAGGAAGAAGGGAATAACATTGCTGCACCCAACGCTGCTTCTCCTTCCCACCCCTAGAGCAAGAAGAAGGGCTTGAGCGAAGGGGGCTCGTCGAAGGCCCCAAAGGCCCCGAAGAAGGTGAGCAATATTGTCATTTACATTCGTCATAGATAACTTAATAATGTGATGGCCTCTTCTAATGTGTGGCTAAATTCTTAATCAGGGCAAGGATGCGGGCCAGAAGTGGATTAACATCCCCTTATCATCACTGCATCCAACGGAGGATAAACAAACTCCGTTAGGTAAGAATCATCAACTCATCAGCCTTACACATTCATGAGTGACAAATTGCTCACATGAAGCCTATTTTCTTTGGCCAGATCCCAAATAAAGAGAAGATGCTCCTTCTCGGCTGCTTGCCCCGTTGTTCAGGGTCCAAGAGAAGATGGGGATCTGAGGATAGAGATATAAATTAAGCTTAGCAAACTCCTTTAAAACCATCGTTTCTGGATTTTAGCAGTGACTGAATCTTTTCTTGTTTAATTTTTCTAAGGGACTGGCACGCTCTGTTTATGAGGTGCTGAAGGACCAATTCGATGCCACCTTCAAAGACAGCCTCAGGCCCGGCCTGGTTGCGCTGGAGCAGGCGGTTCAAAAGGGGAGGGCAAAGCATAGACTTGACACTTTGGCCATCCCTGAAATCTCCACGATGAGCCTGGATGACATGATTGAGGAATTGGATCATTATCGGGCAGCGGACAAGGGGGAGACCCTCGTCTGCTGAAATTTCTAGTGAGGAGACGAGGCCGCAGGGCATGACCATGACCAAGGTTTGCTCCCAGGACAAAGGCAAGGACAAAGCAAAATCCTTGCATGAGGACGAGGATGATGGAGATCTCGAGGACGAGGATGAGATTGACATCCGAGATCCAAAGGGGCAATCTGAGGGACCCAAGAGGGAGGATAAGGGTGCCGGTGAGGCATGTGTTGCTTCTGAAGGGGCTAGCGGCACACCAATGGAACCCCTGGCTATAGAGGCTGCCCCTGGCGGTGTACCTTAGACTGTAGAAACTTCAACCTTGCAAGGGGGTGAGGAAACGAGTGCTTTACCCGATTTTGAGGTCCTGCCTTCGGCTGAGGCTGAAACGGGCGTCCTCATACCTTCGAGTACCAACCTGCCTCCTCCCCTTGCTCCTTCAGCTACAACCACAGTCCTTCCCTCAAATATTAGAAGACAAGTTAGAGGATGAAGTAGTAATAGTGGTGTATATGGTAATTATGGGGTATTTAGTTTGATTATGTGATTAATTAGATGTAGATTTATGCACAACACATGTAATGTTAAAATCACATTTTTGTTGCTATATCATTGTTGATTTATGTACCATAAACTGATATTAAAATTCTATAAATTTAATGTTGAGATTGTAATCAATAAGCATGAAAATAGACTTGTAATACGAAGCAAACTTATTGTAATGAACTGAAATTTTAGTAATTAACTTTGGGCCATAATGTAAATTCCAAAAATATAGAACTTATATTATAATGCTAGAAATTATATGAAAAAATAGATGGAACATTTACTATTGGTTAACAAACATGAGATTACCTACATGAACACACATGAAATCACATTCACTTAAACATCTGAACTAGTGGTGGAGATCTTTCCCACCAACAACAAACTTGATCTAATGGTTGAGATTAGGGGAGATAAGATTAATAGGGATAACCAAACCCTAATTCTCTTTGGTTTTTTTGCTAAGAAGAGGAGAGAAGAAGAAGAAGGAAGAGAACAAGAATAGGAAGAAAGAGCTAAGTAAGAAGGAGAAATCATTGAAGAAGTGAAGCTTAAGAACAAGAATCGTCAATCTTGCGAAGGTAAGTGCATTGTGTGCATTCATTGTGCATGATTGGGGTTTCTCAATGTAGAAATCATGTGATTGAAGTTCCTTAAATTCATTTACAGATTTTATGACTTAAATTAGGATTTGTGTATATTATTCATGTTTAATTATGCTTATGATGTTAAAATTAGGTTTTATGATATTTATGATTTCAAATGCATGATGGCATGTGTTTTGATATGTTTAATATAGTTTAGAATGCTTAGATTCCGTTTTTATAATTTGTTTAAGATTGGGTATTGATTTGAGTAAGAATTGAGAGAATTGGACTCGGTGAAGAATACCAATGAGGATAACATATCTGGAGTCTGGAATAGACAATGTTAAATCTGAAATGAGTTGGGTGAGGGATTAGTTATACCAATAACCTGATAATTGTTTATGTAATAATGTTTTGTGAGTAATCTGATTGATAGAAGTGAGCTGTGATGTGACACGGGGGAGAGTCATGTGCTAATATGCCCTAGATTCGTCCCACAATCAAAAATAAATGTAGGACATGGACTTCCCATGGGTTCAAAATCCCTATAATGACGGTGTACACATAGAATCTACCGAGGTTCTTATAGCCAGAAACTGCCTATGTAATCCAAAGGGATGCATGGTGGGATAAGTAGAGATCAAGCATGAACATCCAACAGTCATATTATGAACGACATTCATTGTATGTCACGTGTTTGTATTAGCCATCTTGAGTGATTGATGGATTAGATTTTCGTGTCATTACATACAAGGAATGAACCATTGCATTGTATCATGGCATGGCATACATTCTCATAGTGGACCTTGTCATGTAACACCATGTTTGCACATTGTATTCACTGAGTGTATAGCTCAAGCCTTTCTGGTTCCTAACATTTCAGGTGAACCCAGCATGATGAGGTGAGACACTAGAGAGTGATGTTGAGACAATGTGGAGGAGATACGAGAAGATTAGTTCCATTTTTTGTGTTATGAGACTGCATATTATGTTATATACAGTTAGGGAGTAGTTAGACTCCATAGTTTTGGATTATGTTGTATTATTCACCGTAGTGGTGTGATTGTGATTCATAGGACTTTATGATGTTTTGATATAAATCATTTGCTTCTGTTGTTATTCGTTATTGTGGATATTGTGTAGTTTAATGTTATTTGAATTGTTCCATCCCTTAGGAGTGCATAGAGGATGGGTGGGAGTCACACTTGGGATTTAGGGTTATGTCCCTAGTATTCATGGGGTATACCCTAGAATTCGGGATGTGACACTTATGTGCTAGTCACGAAGTGCATGTGATGTTTACTAGTCAGATTATTATGTCATGATAATAGGAAGCTGCTAATTTAACATCTTAAAATTTATGCAATGGTATGAGGCATTTTATTGATAAAAAAAAATTTGTTTAGTTTAATTTCTTTGGATCTTCACATACACGAATTAGGAGACTTTCTATCTTCGAATAGTGGACGTATACATATAATATAGGGAGTTTTGTTAGGTAAATGCATGGTATAATCTTCAATTGTGGTGAATGATCTTGTATATTGGTGTGATGAAGCTTGATATTAGAAACCTCGTGATAATTCTTATTTCATAATGATGAATCAAGATTTAGAAATTTAAAACTGTAGCAATTATTTTACTTGAGAATATATGCATTTGGCACTCTTAAACTTTAGACTAAAAGTTTTTATATTATGAAATTAAATGTAAAGTGAAATCATGAATCGCTTGAGTGAATAACCATATGAAAATCTTCTGTATACTATTTTCTTTTCATCATATGGTGAGATTTTGACATATTAAGATTGATTTATATTTAACTGTGTGATGAAATTTAATATTAAAAGTTTCATGCTAGGGTGATTGAAGCTTTTATGCATGGATCTTCTTCGCATTATTTAAGCACATTTGATATGAAATTATGATAGTGGGATGACTTTACCTCATTGATATATTGTGAAATAAAATTTATTGGATGAAAATAATTTATACATTCAACCTTTACAAGATGATAAGAGGTAAGAGTGAAATAGAACTCTATTAATGGTTTGAATATGGAAATAAAACAACGAAAATGTTTTGGATGAAAATTCCTTAAGGGGGTAGATTGTAGTGACCCCTACCCTTAATTTTAATTAATATAATTTAATTATAATTATTAATGAACCATTGGGGTGCATAATGAATATTATACCTAAATTGCTAAGCCTGGTATCTTATGGTGATAATAATATACCAACTTAGGCTATTATGATAATTCTATTATTTCAAAGAAGTATGGGCTATGAGTGTAATTATGTACTATTAGTTTGGGCTTGATTCAAATCTGGTCGTTTGGACCAATGTCTAGACCATGGTTAATTTCGTAATCTTTTATTATATTCAAATTTGAATTAGAAGATAAGGGAGGGAGAGTTTCCATAGAGGTAGGAGTTTAGTTATGGGAGGATTCTAGTTTTGGAAGGACCCTTAGTGTAGAATCCTTCCATATCCTTTTTGGTTAGTACGTATGATTAAGGAGAGATTTAGGGAAAGTGATTTGAATTCAAAAGGAAATTCAGGAAGGGATTAAGGAAAGGTGTGTGGAGTTATGGGAAAGATTCCATAACCATTCTCTTGGCTTTGGTATTCACGACCATTAGAGGGTTTTTGGATTGCTGTAGAGAAAAAGAGAAAGGCAGAGAAGACAAGAGAAAGAAAGTTAAGGAAGAAGAAGAAGAAGAAGAAGAAGAAGGTTGTTGGTAGAAGGACTTGAAGATATATGGTTGTTGTAGGAATCTGTAAAAATACACGAGGTAGGTTCCATGGTTCTCTCTCTATTCCTTATCATAGTGATGAACTACCATGAGATAATGATGAATGAGTGATGTTCTTTAAATATGATTAAACGATTATGTATGATCATGAATGTGAAAGTAGATTAGTATGTGTATGATCTGGTGTGTGTTGATATGAGCGTTAACAGGGTGATGATCTAGTGATGATGAGTAAGATTTACATAGGTGATTCTTTGACCTAATATCATATAATATATATAAATCTGTGCATTGCTATGTAATATGATTGGAATGATGAAAATAAGGTGGAAATGATGTGTATGAATGCTTAATTGATATTTCAATGATGTATGATGAATAGTGAAATTAAAATAGAATTTTAGGGAATTTACGAGATTAGGTCCTGTCGAGGGCTAGCAGAAGGGTGAATCGAAGGTTTCGCTCCAGTCGGGAGTTGGCCGAGGGGTGAACTAAAGCTCACAAAATATGTGCAAAAGTATATGGAAAAGGGACCGAGGGGTTCGGTCCAGTCGGTGGCCGACCAAGGAGGGGATTGAAGCCTGTCGGGGGTCGACCGAAGGAGTGGACCGAAGGCCAATATTTATGAGATTTGACAAGGAGTATGATTTAACCCTAATGAGGTTGTGTGTGGTGATTATATCCTAGAAAAATGTGTGATGATTTGTGCAATAAAGTGGTGTAAATGACATGAATTACTGTCTTTTGTGAAGTGGTATCGAGTGTTATGACTTATGAGAAGCATTTGTTACTGTTTTAACTGGAGAAATGGGTGATTATGATGAATGTGGTTGTATGGACATGAAGTACATGAATTATGTATGTGACATGTGTGAGGTCCCTGTGTGACCTAGGCATAAGATATGTATGAGTTGGTGTGTGATCCTAGAGTGATCATTGTTGGGTTCCAGAATTCCTAAATTACGAAATTCTTATGAGAATCTGTGTATATGCATAAGTTATGGTGTTTCCTACCTTTGAGTAATATTCCCTAAAAAGAAGAGTTATGGTATTTCCTACCCTTGGGTAATATTCCCTGAAAGAAAGAATAATGGTTAACCCTACCTTGGGGTAGAAATCCCCAAAAAGGGAGTGTTATGGCAGTTTCTACCTATGGGTGGCATTCTCTGAAAGGAAATGAGTTTCGGTGTGTTGACACATTCCTTGGGTAGAATTCCCAAAAGGAGATGTGAGTGTTAGTTACAAGGTTAGGCAATGCCTAACACCTTGCATAAGCATCCATTTCATTCTCATCACTCCATCAATCAGCATGAAGCATCATTTGCACTCATCCTAATCACTATTCATTGTATGTGTATGTCATTACCATCATTATGCATGATTTGTGTTCATCCTCATATATTCATTTATGAGTGATGGTTATTCTGTATTTCAGTTTACATATGTACTATTTTTCTCATTATTATGGATATGGAATTGGAAAGCATATGGGTGATATACAAATTTTCATGGTGTGAGTTAATTTTGTGTAATTATGATAATGAGAAGAGGCATAGTTTCTTGGTTTCCTACTAGGCCTCCAAAGCTAACGCCTTCATGCACCAGGTTTCCGGCAAGGGTGAGGAGCTGTATGACTGGATTGGAGTGGTTGGACATGGATGATGCATATAGCTGTTTCCAGTTTTTATTTAATGTGAACTGATGTAATGGACCCTTAAAGGCATGATGATGATTTTAGTTGTTTATGATATTCTGAATTTTGGAACATGTTATGATGATGTAATTGGTTTGTAGAAATTGAGACTTCCACTGTATTATACTTAACTCTGATGGACCATATGAGATGGTACTTTTGATTATGGACCACATCCATGGGTTGGATCTGAAGGTCACACTTGAAGTTCGTGAGCTGACATATCTCCAACTCGGGGCATGACATTAAGTCTAGATGTAGAGGCTTTATTTATCCTTAGTGATACAGAACCCCACTATTTATAAACTTAAAGGGAAATTGTCTTCAAAATATTCAGAATCATTAGATTCTATTACAATGTTATTTTAAAGATCTAGGAAGCTACATGCTTTACTTGCTAGATCATACCCTATGAATGCACATTTAGTTGTTCTATTACCTAATTTCCTTGTTTTAGGATCTATTAGCTTTACATAGGATAAACAACCCAAGACCTTTAGGTATCCTAAATTAGGTTTTCTATTTTTTTTTTAAACTCAAAAGGTGTTGTTTTAGTTTTCTAATGTGGAAACTTGTTAAAAATGTAATAGACTATCAAAATTGTTTCCTCCCATAAGTTGGAAGGAGCCCCAGAACTCAGTAACATAGCATTAGTAAGTTCAACTAGAGCTATGTTCGTACGCTCAACCACTCCAATTGAAGATGGAGAATATGAGGCTGTAACTTCATGTATGATTCCTAAGGATTCAACATATGAGTTAAATCCTATGGATTCATACTCTCTTCCTTTATCACTTAACCTCTTAATGTTCTTTTTATGCTGATTTTCAACTTCTAGCACAAAGTATTAAGCATGTCAAAAGCATCACTTTTATATTCCACTAAGTATATGTATGTATACTTAAATTAATCATCTATAAAGGAAATAAAGTATCTCTTTCCTGCTCTAGTTAAAATTCCATCTAATTTACATATATAAGAATGAATAAGTTCTAGTAATTTTGTATTTTTTTCACACTTTTAAATGGGTTTTTAGTGACTTAGCCATGGCAAATGATTCACATTTATCAAACAAATCATTGTTAAGTTTAGAAATTAATCCTAAGTCACTCTTGCATTTAACCTACTTACTCTAATATGACATATTCTACCATGCCAATCATTCAATGAAGAAATCATATAAACAGAACAACTAGAAGATTTATTTATATTTTCAATGTTAAGTTTGATCATGTCGTCACAAGCATAGCCATTTTCTACAAATACCCCATGTCTAGTGAGTACATACTGATCAAACTCTATAGTCGGCCTAAACCCACCCTTGTTAAGTAGAAGCCCAAATATTAAATTTTTCCTCTAGTGTACAAAGTACATCCTTCAGTGTCAAAGCACGACCAAAGGTAAATTGCATATCGACATCACCAGTACCATTAACAGCAATAATGTGAGAGTCTCCAAGAAGTACAAACTTCTCCTTCTCCATAGGAATATAGAACTTAAACTAGTTCCTATCATAGCACATGTGCCTAGAAGCACCTATATTAATCCACCACTCATTAGAACCATTAAGGAGATTAACCTCGGTAATTATAGCCACAAAAGGGATCTTCGATCATGTTTTCTTGTCCAACCGGTTGAAGTTTCTATTGACTACAAACACAACCAGTATGCCCCAATTGGCCGCAATAATAGCAATGAAACTTCTTATCATTATTATTGTTATGTTTTGAAGGGGGCCCTTGATACGGGTTCTTGTTCCTATTCTGGTTATAGTGATGTTTTTTCTTCATGTTCTTTCCTTTGGGTTTCAAGTGCATTTGGGAACTCTGGCCTTGCAGATGTGGTTTTTTCTGAGTCACAAGATTAACCTTAGAATGGTCCACAGTTTGATTCTCTTTTTTTCTTGTAACTATGTCTCTTCTTCTATACGAAGTTGAGTGATCAAAATTTCCGTGGAAAACTCTTTGGTTTTGTGCCTAAGGACATTCTTGAATTCTTTCCAAGAATGTGGGTGTTTATCAATAACAACAACCGCTTGGAACTGTTCATCTATGTGCATTCCCTTGGAAAGAAACTTATGTTCAATCATCTATAGGTCATGGGTCTGAGAAACAACAGATTTATCATCCACCATCTGATATTTAAAGTATCTAGAAACTGCATATTTCTTAGACCTAGAATCCTCGGTATCATATTTGTTTTCTCTAAAGCCCTCCACAATTCCTTAGTAGTCTTACATGGAGTATAAAAAGTCATAAAGGTCATTCAAAAGTGGATTAAGAATGTAATTATTGCACTCATAAATGTCATCCTTCCATTTGTTTCATTTGTAAACAGTGGAAGGACTAAAGGGTTCATTAGTTTCCCTAGAATCTTTATCACTGATAACATAAGCAACCCTCATCAGATTCAAGTAGAAGAATATTTTTTGTCCATCTTCTAAATTTTGCACCATTGAGTTTGAAGAGTTTGTTCAAATCAAATGATGCAGAAGAACTTATCACAGTGTTCTCCATAGAGTAAAATCACCTGAAAATTGTTGTTTCTGGAATTAAAGAAGATGGAACGATGATACCTAATTTTCTAAATTAAACTCAAGTATTGTGTTGTTGTAGAAGACAATAAATAAAGAAAGTGGTGGAGAGGTTGAGGCACAGATTAGGTCACTTTCTTTAAGTGATTTATGCTCCTACGGAGTAATCTGTACAGTTGCAAACACAAACAGTGAATCACCCCTAGGATACAACAACCCCAAAACTACCACTATAGGCTTGATTGTTCTGCACGATAAGATCAAACACGAATTCCATAGACCATTTCTTACACATATTTATAAAATAGTAATAAAAAGAGAGAATATAATAGTTGCAGAGAAAATCGAAGAAAGAGAAATTGCAAAGCAAAGAGATGCAAAAATGTTCTATAAATTAGATTGTTATAGAGTAAAAAATTGTAACGTTTTGGGAAACTGTAATTATACGCACAATCCTTATAGATTAGGGATGCGTAGTTACCTCTAATTAGAATGTTTCAAAAATGGTTAGAAATCAAGTCTGGATTTGTCCAAAAAGAATGATTCACAGGCATGTGAACTGAGTCGAGCAGACTTGTTGCGCTCGTGTAGGCGCAACACGGGCACGCGTGCATGTTAAGGTTTCGATAACCGGTGCCCTAAATCCTCTTGGACAACCTAGCCTTCTTAATGGGCCTCATGTACGTACGAGCACCCCTTACATCCCTCTACATGTTCACAAGGTTCATGAGGACAGAGTAGATGAACAACTCTCAAGCTTAAATGTTTTCAATGTGGGACAAGATTTCACACAAAACACACACTGCCACTAAAGAGACCAAACATCAAATTCTCAATGAAGCGAAAATGGGGTTTGATTTAATAAAAGACTAGTAGTCAGCTCGTGCGATGCACGGGCACACAAAGTGAGATGATAAATAAATCATTAGAAAAATAGAGTAAAGAAAAAGTTGACATTACAAATAGTTAGGGTCGAGATATCTACACTTTATGATACACCTTCGTAGTAAAATTGTGCTCATGCACATATGTTTAACAGGATTAATGTAATGTTGGGATTTGTAATAAATGCTAATAATCACTATTGGAAGCAAACATTTGATTTTACCAATATGTCCAACTCTATGCTATAACCTATCAACATTTTCCTAAACTTAAGTATGTACTCTACGCTCAATAATGATTCCCGTATAGCCTGATGTTTTTCTTGCATGCAATATAACTTGCCATCATATTCGAATATTGAGGATTGAAAATGTACTAAGAACCAATAAGTCGTTACACCTTTCATTATAAAATGATAAAAAAATGGAGCATTGACAGCTGACTCATTAACTCAAAATTGAAAATAGTATATCCATAAAATATATATTTTTTATTTTACAAGATAAATGTGTGAAGAAAGAAAGGAAATGTAAATATATGAGTTTCGAAAAAAAATCTAATAAAAGCCACCTTCTATTAACCAAGTAACAAATTAACAAACAAAATAGAAGATATATCTAGTAATTGAAGACAACGGTATGAGAGAAAGAGGAAAAAACATAATTTATAATCTAAAATAAAGGAAAATGCACATAGATAACGATTTTATAATGAGGATTGCAAAAGTACTAAAAATCGAAAAATCACAACACCTTGCATCAAAAAACGATAAAAAATCAATCATTGATAGGTTAATCATTAAGACTCAAAATTGAAAATAGTAGACTCATAATTTTTGTTTTAGAAAATAAACGTGGACTAAAACGAAAGGAAATCTAAATATACGAGTTTCGATTTTTTTTAATAAAGGCCACCTTCTAACAACCAAATAAAATATTAACAAATCAAACTGATTCGGTTTTATAAACCCAATCAAATGTTTAGGAACCCAATCTACACCGAATCAAAGTCGATTTGGGTCGGTCGATTTTTTGGTTGAACCACCCAAGTTGCACCCCTAGGTATTCCATTCAATTTTATAAACCTAACCAAATGTCTAAAAATCCAATCCAAATCGAGTCAAAATCAATTTGGATCGGTTGTTTTCGGGTTGAACCACCTAAGTTGCACCAGGGTGAGAGATAATCAGAAAAATATAAGACTAAATTTAT
>JAUPMG010263822.1:0-20166 GCA_031762675.1 Pachysandra terminalis
AGTGTATTGCTGGACTGATATTGTGGTACATGATCATCTATTTCTTTTGTGTTGCATGCTAATGCATGCTATTTGTCAACATGTGTTGGATGTAGCTGGAAACAATATTGTGCATTTATCATTTATAATACAAATTGAATCTTACCTTCTAAAAAAAGGAATTTAATCTTAAACAAAGGATAAAAATAATACATTTATTTCACTTTGTTCCCTTTCAAATTGTAGTTTCTAGTTTTTCAGAATTTTTCTTTTGGTTTTGTTTATTTATCTATTTATTATTTTCGTTTTGTTGTTGTTGTTGTTGCTATTATTAACATCATTTTTATTCTAGTTTTGTGCTTTAAAATGATCTTTGTGATTTTATTGTAATTAAAGGACATTATATTGCTAGATTTATAAAATCTGAATGGATATAGTTCTATGTTGGTTGTTGGTTTAGCAAGTTTTTGCTTTTTTATTATAGCCTAATGATATTGTTCAATGCATCCCTCTTTTATTGGCTGGTGTCATTCATGTTATGGTGCGTGTCCTCATAATTGGTTATTGTGTTTATTTTAGTCTATATTGGACTATTATTAGTAAAGATTTTTTCGTATGATTTGATGGAAGAGGATTGATTCTTTATAAACCAATCCTAAACAATGTAAATCTGGATATTTTTGGAACTGCTTCTACCTCTTTCTATGAAACGATTATATTGAAGTTCTCTTTTGCATGCAGATGGAAATACAAGATTTGAGAGCGACACTTCCGGAGGGCTCACAGGATAGCACGGGCCGTGATGACGTATATTCTCGGGTCATGGGACCCGAGCATCCCGGGCGGGTCCGCAGGATGGGATTTGGACAAACCCCAACCCGATTGTGGCCGGGGGCCTCCGGACGCCAGGGTAGCATGAGTTCCCAAGCGGAGATATCTGCCTTTCTAGCGGGTTTAGAGGAGGTGACTACCTAGCTCGCTTAGAGGGTTGATGAGATTGCTCGACTAGCTGCTGCTCAGGCTCAGAGGGATGAGGAGTATGATCGGCTACTTACTGCCCAGGTTCAGAGGGATGAGGACTTTGCTCGGTTATCTACTGCCCAGACCGAGAGTGCCGATAGAATGGCTGCATTGGAGCGCATGATATTTGGTACGAGGGGTCAGGTAATTAAATCTATATCTTATATCTATAGTCTTTACTTATATTTCATTTTTATTTTCTGTAAGCATGATAACTAAATTGGTTTATATAATCTGTATTGTAGGGTGGAGGAGATTAGCATCGGCCCTGGGACGTTCATGATTGGCATTTTACTGACTTTTCTACATGTTGGGATGCTGTGATCCATATGTAGGCTTTTCTGATGTAATTCATTTGTACTTTTTTCTTTTCCGTTTTGTGTTGTCGTTTCCCCTACGTGGGGAAACTTTGTATTTATATCTCTTCCCCTTTACATTTGTGTCTGTTGTTGTTTATATTTTACAGGATTATTACAGGATTACTTTATAATAGACTTGAATTGTCTGTTTAATTTCTTTTAGGTATCACTTGTTGTGTACAGGCTATAGTTTAAGAAAATACGAAATTTCCCTCAATAAGAAAATCAGGAATCACACTTCAAAAGACCCATGCTACTTGGATCAAGGCGTAAGCAAGTAATGCTTTTGGCTACTGAATTTTCACCATCTAGGGTGCAACAATCCACCACTGCGCCTAGCAACATGATGTTGCTCTCTCATAACCCTGTTTTCACGGTTTAGGATGCTTCCATTTTGCTCTTTGCTACGATGTGGAATTGCCTTTGCATTCTTTTCCACTAACATGTTTCAATTAACAAGGATCTCTTAATTGATTAGGGTTGCCTAAAAGTGGTATATAAGTGCATCTCCAATCGTTCCCCATCCTTCTCCCCATATTCAAATTTCGGAAAAAATTTGAGAGAATGGCTCTCCAATCCCCATCCTCCCCCCAAATTTGGGGAGTCCTTATAATTTTCCCCAAATTTGGATAAAACTTTATGAACCCCCAAATTTTCCCCCAAAATCCCAACGGCTCTTTTTTTTTTTGCAACGGTCAGAATTTATTTTTTAAAAGAGCTCCAAGCTCCTTCTTACCCAAACCATTTCAGCCTTCTCATTTTTTTTCTTCAAAAGAATTTCCACTCTGTGAGAAAGAAAAGGGGAAGAAATCCTTCGATTCCATCATCCACCTTCGCCGGCGGCAGCGTCAAACCACCTGAACACGAGCACCGATCAGGTGAAATCTGCTTTTAGGAAATGAGTTTTCAATTTTTGAATTTTATATGAATATATTTTAATTTTTTTTTTATAAAGTCTCTCTTCTATGTTTTCTCACCCTAACTAATTGACCTTGATATTTTAGTATCAGTTATATCTTTGTATCTAATTTTTGAAATAACCCTGAACATAGAGATGGCAATTGGGCAGGTTCAGGTCAGGTTGATATGGGCTATTAACGGCTTAGCAGTCAACCCAAACCCGCCCGTTTAATAAACGGGTTGCATAATGAAACCCGCACCCGCCTTAACCCATTTAATTTTACTAAATTTGTTATTATTTATTTTTAAATATCTCATCTAGTGTTTTGTATAATAAACCTGATTACAAGTTGCAATGATATTCTATCCCTTACAGGTCGGGTTGAACATTGCCAGCTCTACCTGAATATAGTTGTTATTAGTATTCCTATTCTGTAAAAAATTCTTTCATCAATATTTCAGTGCTTTTCCTTCACATATCTCACTTACCAACAATTCTTGAACTTGGTTGTTGTTGATGCAGATAGATAAGGCAAGAGAAAGAAGGAATACTTAAGCCATACTGAATAAGGAGTTTTTTGCCAAAGTTTTTATCATAAAAAATGGATAATTCTCAAAATTTTGAGGATTTTTATAACTTAGAACAAACTCACAGAGTACAAATTATTAGTCAAAATAATCGTAACCAACGTGGTAAGTCGTTCAATATGTTGGAAGTTGAAGCACTATGTAAATCTTGGTTGACAGTCTCTCAAGATCCAGTTATAGTAAATAATCAAAGTATGACGACGTTTTGGGACCGTGTTCGTTGTTATTTCTATTCACAACCAAATGTTGAGATAAGGAGAAATAATAATTCGTTAAGTCATCATTGGGCTATTATTCAAAAGGTGGTCAATAAATTTACTGGTTTTCTCGAGCATTATTTATAGTTGTAGTTTTATATAAATATATACTTCACATTTGATACATGTTGGGAAATATTGCGTCATAGTTGTAAGTGGAATGAAGTTGGATCAAGCTTCAAGAAACCTACAATTCACACTTCATCACCTTCAACTCCCGCGAGTAATCTTGGTACTCTGATATCACTCGATGATATAGAGTTGGATCAACATCATTTTTCTGATGAGAGATCAAAACGACCAATTGGTATTAAAGTTGTGAAAGAATCACGAAAAAAGAAAATGATTCATGACAGTAGATTTGAATCTATGGCATCCATCAATGCTAAAGTTGTTGAAGTGTTAACGTGTATGTCTTCCCATCAAATTGAAAAAGAGCAAATGAAAGCTGCTGATCGTAAAAAGGAGACTGAGACTAGGGAGGCAACTTTACAAATGTTCGAACAAATGAATGAGAGAGAACAAAGAAAGGAGGATCATAAAATCATGTCAATGGACATGACCAATTTAACTCCTATGCAAAGATCCTATTATGAGGAACTTCAACAACATATCATTGCTCGGACAAGAGATGCTAGATTCTAAATAGTAGATCTATAGAAATTCCTTTTATTGCTTTCTCTACAAATGTAATATTTATCATTTTTAATGAATGTAATATGTTGTTTCTTTTAGTGAATGAAATGCTGACAATTATAAAAATGCAATTATTTTTTCCCTAGAAAATTAATCTCTACTAAATTTAAAAGTTACATCGACTAAATTCAAAAGTGGCATCCCTACTAAATTTAAAAGTTACATCCTTACTAAATTAAAAAAGCATTTAAAAGTTACATTCGTACTACATTAAAAGCCTTTAAAAGTTACATCCTACGAAATGTAAAAAGCTACATATTTCCATGACGTTGTCATAGATGCTAAACTAAGTAATTGCGAAGAGCGTGATGGGCATCGGAATCTCTAATTCTTATATGACGAGATATAAAGGATTCAAAGTCATTGTTTTGCTCTCGCGAAACTATTACTTCCGAGTGTTGTTCTGATGTGTCATAATCATAATCAAAATAGCTATCTCTTTCATCTTCAATGATCATATTATGCAAAATAACGCACGTCTTCATTATATCCCCAAGTGTTTCGACATTCCAAAGTCGTACTGGTCCACATACAATTACAAATCAAGATTGGAGAATCCCAAATGCCCGCTACACATCCTTTCTTGTTGACTCCTGCATCATAGTGAAATGTGGCTTTTTTACTCCTTGGGGAGAAGAAATTGTCTGAACCAATGTTGCCTATTTATGATATATACCATCAGCAAGATAATATCCCATATTGTAGGTGTGCCCATTAACAAAGGAATTAGTTAGGGGGCTTGCCTTTGGGTGAGATCAGAAAATAGATGAGAAGGATCCAAGACATTGAGATCATTGTAGGATCCTGGCATCCCAAAAAAGGCATGCCAAATCCATAAATCATAAGAGGCTACGACTTCAAGAATTATAGTAGGTGTTTTGACATGCCCACTATACTGACCTTGCCATGCTTTGGGGCAATTCTTCTACCCCCAGTGCATGCAATCCAAGCCTCCTAACATTCTTAGAAATTCATGAGCCACCCCAACAGCCAGTAATCTAGCAATATCATCTTTCGTTGGATATCTGAGGTACTCAGCTCCAAAAATTTCAATAACTGATCGACAAAAATGTTTTAAACTTGATATTGTGATTCTTTCCCCAATTCGCATGTAAGCATCCACTATATCTGCCGTCATTCTGTATGCAAGCATTCTAATCGATGATGTCAAAGGGGGATAATCCAAGAACCTGACATGCATCCATTTTTTTAACAAAATAAGTATGTGGTTCAATAGCATTAAGAATACGTATAAATAAATCACGTGTCATTCGAAAGCGTCTCCGAAACGTTGAAAGCGGATAGACTGGATATTCGGCAAAATAATCAGCAAACAATCGATCGTGACACTTTCTTCTTTCGCGACAGATGTATCTACGTCCTAAAGCAAAACCACCGTATTTGTTGCGTTGTTCTACCTATTTGCTTAAGATTTCCAACATTGCATTATGATTCATCTGATAACGAGCCACAACTGACGCTATTTCTTCATTGTCATCTGAAGAAGAAGAAGAAGATGATGATGATAAAAGAGAAGTAACCAAAGCCAATTTTAAAGGCTTCATTTCAATTGGGTGAGGATTTGAACAGGGAGCTGGGTTTTCAGGTGTGGACGATGGTGATGCTCAGGTGAGGATGAAGGTGATTGTGGATAATGGTGGAGTTTCAGGTCGATGGAGATGGTTTTAACGGGGGTTTTACAAGTGGTTTGGATTCTGGTAAAGAGAGGTTAGAGAGGAATGTGGTGAGATAAGGTATTGGTTTGATTTGCAAGAAGATTGAGCAGAGAATAGGGTTTAGGTGGTGGTTTAGACTTTGGGTTGATGGGTTTAGGTGAGTGAGGGATTGATGAGGCTTTGAGAGGATACAGATGTGGGGAGTGGTTTGAAGGAAGTAGATGAAGTGGAGAAGAAGAAGAACAACAAGAACAAGTATACATGGTTAGTGATGAAGGAGATACATGGGAAGACTCAATTTATAGGAAAAATAGTTGAAATATAATTTGAGGAAAAATTGGAGGGAAAATTTGACTTTTCAAGAATTTGAGAGAAACTAAAAAATTGAGAGGGAAAAAAGTGGAGGAATGTAAATTTGGAGAGAATAATTCAATAAAAGGGACTTTGGGATAAACTTAAAATTTTTAAAAAGTTTTAGGAAAAAAATATAAGGGATGATTGGAGAGCTTTTCCCCAAAAATGACTTTTTAAGCAAACTTATTCCCAAATATGAGAAATTTTTTAGGGAGATTGGAGATGCTCTAAGGCGTAGCCAGTAAAATTACAAGTGAGCTAAATAGACAATGGCAACTAGAGTTGTTATTTCCATTATTATATAATTTCAAGACCACAATAGATATCTATGATAAGATCGTTTATTTATGACAGAATGATTCACAAATGGCGTGATACTTGTTACACAAGGAAATTATAAGGCCTTTTTCCTTTTTTTTTGTTCTTAACCACGTGGTGTCTCCACACCCACTTGGGTGTGGGACTAATCCACGTTCGGGGCAGAAGCAATTATGGTAAACCCTTGGCTACGAGTGCTTCTAGTGGGATTTGAACTCCAGACTTACCTTCAGAGACACCCACTAAAGCCCAACCTGCTACCAACTGAACCACACATTAGTGGTTAATTATAAGGGCGTTAGTAACATACTAAAAATATTAGGGTACTCTAAATTTTAATTTTAAATTATAGAGGATATTTAGGTAAAATAAACATTAATAAAACACTCTAATAACTGTCTAATCAAGTTTTATATAATATTTTAATAATATAACTTCCCTTCCTTTTTAGGTTTGCAGAATCAAACTCCCATGGTGGATGTTTGATAATGGTCCTAATGTGGAAGTGCATGTGAAAACCAAGTTCGACTAAGTGTATTAATTGGTTGAAGGACTGAAGAAAAAATGCCTTTAAGAGGAGCTGCAGTAGGTTTATATGTGAAATGGCATCAAGATGATCGAAATCACAGTTGAGAATGAATCGCATACGGATGACAATGAAACAGACAGCTCATCTGAGTCGGATCGGCTGACTTGGGATCGGCTCCAGATGAGTCATGATCCCAAGCCAATCTTTAAATTATTAAAAATTCTTTGGCTCCATCTGAAATCGAATCAGATTGTTCGATCCAGACGACTTGACTTGGTCTTGGACGAGTCAGATCAGATGATCCACGATCTCAAGTCAATCCTTAAATTGTTAAAAGTTCTCTGACTAGGTCTGAAATCGAGTCAGATTCTCTAATCCAAACGATCTGACTAGATTTTGGATGATCCAATATGGATCGTCCGACAACCCTCAAAAAGATTCTATTTAAAAAATAATAATAATAATAATTGAACCATATTTTAGATCACCGATCTAAATTGATATCGGATTGGGGCGATCCCTGATCTATACCGAGTTAAAACACTATACCTTAATGGTTCGGGTTCGGTAACTCACAAGTCAAGTTCCGATTTAGTTCAGGCCAACCCACCCTATTCTGTCCTATTAAAATTGTATATTTTATTAATAAATAATATTTGTTTTATTTAATGCATTTTGCCACCCATCCCTTAGTCAATCTTTGAAGTAGTAGCTGAACTGGCATCATCTCATAGCCATAGCTCTATAACCATCTCACGTCTCATGGGTCATGGGTTGTAAGCTTCCGTCACCTACCACCTAGCTACACATGTTTGCCACCTATATAGATTTCGCCAATGAACGACAGCGGTGACAAATGATGGGTGACACCATTTTTGTTTGACAAATTTGTCCGCGTGACACCATTTCCAAATGCCTTCCCTTGTGTGAACCTCACATGAGGTTGACACTTGTCCCGGGCGAGCACACAAAAAAGAGCGCTCATCATTGGTTAAGGTAGAAACTAATTGCAGGTTCATTATGGCTGCATTTGGTAATGCTTATGTGTTTTTGCTGTCTGAAACTGTCACAACCCAAACCTATAAGTCCACTTGGGGGCCCAATGAAGTTCAAATTGTAACCTTCACTTCCTCAGAAAAGAAAGTGGTAGTTAATTCATAGCTAAAGTAAGGTGAATAATCATTCATTCACAAAATAGAGAGTATAAAGACATAAGCTATATTATTTACAATGAAGCAGTAGAAAACAAAAACAAAAAAAAAACAAAAACAAAATACTATTCTAGGTTTCAAAATCATATTTAACGTGATACCATCTCAAGTATCCCAAAAGAACCATAAATTCCAAAATATCATAGTATAAACAAAATCTCTTCAAAACATTACAATAGATCACTCGTAAAAGAAATCGTCTTTTTCTGCAAAATCTTCCTCCTTGACAAAACTCTCTTTAGCGCCAGCTTCCTCTAAAGGTCCTGAAATATTTGCTAAAAAGCATGAGCTATAAAGCCAGTAAGTAAATAACTTCAGGAATACACAAGACTCACTCCTAGAGACCAAACATTTACAATACTCTCAGTTCAAGCAGTAAGGAAAACATAACAAAATGCAATGCACGTGGTCAATTATTTATTATGCATGTTGTGCACCTAAGTACAGTAATCACCAAGGTGAGCTAACAAACAATCTAGAATGTTGTGCAAATGCAACTATGTTAGAGTATCAATGTGGCATGTTTCCTCTTGATCCAATCTCTATCCGAAGTGTTCCAGCAACCTGAATTTGCCCCAGGATGTTCCAGCAACCTGAAATCATCCCTCGCCGTAACGGTCTAAGGAATAGAGCTATTCTATGTGTAAAACATAGTTTTCAACCTAAGAGGCACAATCCCCCCCACTTATTTTTTATCAATGGCAAACTGTTAAGGCTTGCACCCATGTGCAGTATCCCTCGGGAAAACATGAACACTTGACAAACTACAGAGATCTCTCTCTAATTCTTGGGTACAGTGCCCTTAGGAAAAAAGAGAGTCTATTGGGTTAGCTACTCCCTCAACTCAATCGTTCCAGTCCCCTCACTAGATGTGGGACTCACATCACTCTCATTTCAATTCACAAGACACAACCGTGTGGTCTTGAAACATAGGGTCATACTCTCCGACCAAGTTGTGGCCTAAAGTCAATGCTGTGTCGTGAAGTGATGCACATTAACTAACCATACATTTCATTGTGTACAAGGTGCATTAAAACTAACTATTGTATACATTTCATACATTTCTATGTATTTCCACACATCTCATTAATTCAAGTTACAAGAAGTAAGCTTCATACTCGATCATGCTGCAGTGTATATATCATAAAATTGAATCACATCTATGGGGATGAGTACCCACTAACAAACATAAAAATAAAAGCTCATTATGTTAGGTTCGGCGAGGTCTTCAGCCCAACAAAGCCTGCCTCAGCGACCCCTTCGGCGGACCTCTCTGTATTTCGGCGACAATTCCAGGGAGTCATTTCTCAGCGACCACTTCGGCGCCCTCTTCAGCGCACCAAAGCCCATTTCTGCATGTCGAATTGTTACTCGGCAACCATTCATACTCGGCGACTTATTAAGCGAGCCTAACAGTCCGCCCTTGGCCCAGAAAAGTGTTTGGCGACCCGTTTGGTGCGCCAAGGAGACCGCCGAACATCGCGAATTGAGCAAAACATGGGTTTTTCTCTCCAAATTCAATTCTCAAACGACAAAAACCTTCACAAACATCCATACATCAAGTAATCTAATCAAATCCATTCTCAAACATGAAAAATAAACTACTATTTTACACATAAGCATTCAATTCATTCATCAATTCTCAAATACATGCATGAACTTGAAAATAAGGAAAATGTTAAGATATCCAAGATGAATCTAATTACATTCATGAAATTATCTACTTACCTCTTCAATCAAGCAAGAATCAACACAAACCCTAGCAATACATGCCCTTCTTCTCTACTCTCAAGCTCTCAAGACTCCAAAACCCAAAAGAGACAAATGCATGAGATTTTTCTCTTTCTCTCACTCAACAAGCTACTAATGCCATGTGTCCTCATCTTAGCCTTTCAATTATAACCACTCAAATCCTAGCCTTTAAATCATAACCACCTTAATCTAAGCCATACAAGCATAACTACCATAATCTCAAACATATACCTCATCCAAATAAGGTTTAAATCTACGCCTATAAGTCCAAACACACAAGGGCTATGCATAAAGCACTAAGACCAAATGAACATCACAAACATGATCGCATGGTCGGATCTATTCCGATTGACGATCAAAGCAAAAGGTAGAATCATGACAAGGATTAAAAGATAAATAAATAGAAATTAGGAGGTCTAGGCCGTTATAGCCTACCCTCCTTAAAAAGATTTTGTCCTCGAAATTTACTTACATCAAGTGAAGAGTTGCGGATATCTAGTTCGTATTTCGTCCTCAAGCTCCCAAGTTGCTTCAGATGTCCCATGATTGTTCCACAAGGCTTGCACCTTTGAGATGACCTTGTTCTGTAACATGTGTTATTTCCGATCTAGGATCTCCACTGGATGCTCTTCGTAGGTGGCATTCTCTCGAATCGTCACGGTCTGCCAATCGATCACAGAGGCTGGATCAGGGTGGTACTTCTCCAATTCTCTCAAAAATCTCGAAGGGTCCAATATACCTTGGGGCCAACTTGCTCCTCTTACCGAATCTGAACACTCCTTTGGTCATTGAGACCTTAAGGAATACCCAGTCTCCCACCATGAAGTCCAACTTCCTTCTTCTCACATCCGCATACTTCTTCTGATGATGTTGAGTTGTAAGTAGTCAGTCTTTAATCAGTTTGATCTTCTCGGTTGTCTCGGCCACGATCTCGGATCCCAGCGGAACATGAGCACTATCTTCATTCCAACATAAGGGCGATTGGCAGGGTCTTCCAGATAGAGCTTCAAATGGTGCCATCCCTATGCTCGTCTGATAGCTGTTTTTGTAGGAGAATTCCACTAATGCAAGGTGATCTTCCCAGCTATCCTTGAAATCCAGAGCACATGCTCTCAGGAGGTCTTCAAGTACTTGGTTCACCTTTTCAGTCTGACTGTCTGTTTGAGGATGGAAGGCGGTGCTGAAGTTGAGTTGCGTTCCCAAGGCTTTGTGCAGGCTCTTCAAGAATCTCGAAGTGAACTGTGAACCGTGATCCGACACAATGGTGATAGGCACTCCATGCAGGCGAATGATCTCTTTCATGTACAGTCATGCCAAGTCATCGGTGTTGATCGTAGTCCTCATCGCCAAGAAGTGTGTTGACTTGGTCAAACGATCTACAATAACCCAGATCATGTCATGATTACTGCGAGTCTTGGGAAGTCCAGTGATGAAATCCACATATATATGTTCCCACTTCCACTCTCCAATGGGTAGAGGTTGAAGGGTATCCGCCGATTTATGATGCTCTGCTTTCACTTGCTGGCAAACGGCACACTTGGTCACGAACTCTTCGATCTCAACCTTCATTCGACTCCACCAATAGTTTCGCTGAAGGTCGTAATACATCTTGGTCCTGCCGATATGAATAGAATATCGCGATCTATGAGCTTCAGCTAGGATCTCTTTCTTTAGATCTTCATCATGTGGCACGCAAAGTCACCCTCTAAATCTGATGCTTCCGTCTTCAGCCTTGGTCCAATCTATTCGTTCAGGCTAAGTCTTGCATCCACTTCTCATTCTTTTGAAGGTCAATGATCCTCGTTTTGAGTGATGGCTTTGCAAGTATACTGCACATCTTCACACCATGATCCATCCTACGAGCAACGAAGCTAAAATATGCAAGCGCTTCATAGAGATTCCATTCTTGAACTAGCAAGTGAACTACGAAACTTCTAGGTCTTCGGCTAAGTGCATCCACAACCACATTGGCCTTGGCCGGATGATACTAAAGAGAGAATTTGTACTCGTTTACAAGCTCCATCCATCTTTTTGTATGCATATTCAAGTCCTTCTGAGAGAATAGGTACTTGAGGCTCTTATGATCAGAGAATATTTTAAACGTTTCGCCAACAAGATGATGCCTCCAGATCTTCAGTGAAAACACGATCACTGCAAGCTCTAAGTCATATGTGGGATAGTTCCTCTCGTGCGTCTTTAGCTGCCTTGAAGCATAGGCTACAACCTTGTCATCTTGCATTAGTACACATCCAATTACGGATAAAGATACGTCAGTGTAGACCACAAAGTCGATGCCGCTAACAGGAATGGTGAGGACCGGTGCAGTAGTAAGCTTCTCCTTGAGAGTAGTGAAGGCTTCCTGACAAGCGTTATCCCAAATAAACTTCACGTATTTCCAAGTCAGCTTGGTTAACAGGGCTGCAATGCGCGAGAAACCTTCAATAAACCTCCGGTAATAACCCGCTAAACCTAAGAAGCTACAAATCTCTGATATGTTCTTGGGTTGCGTCCAACTGAAAATCGCTTCCACCTTACTAGGGTCCACAGTGATACCCTCCTTAGACACTACGTGTCCTAGGAATCTCACATCGCCCTTCCAAAATTCATACTTCGAAAGCTTCGCATATAGTTGGTGATCCACTAAGGTTTGCAAGACAATGCTGAGATGCTTCTCATGCCCTTCATTTGACTTGGAGTAGATCAAGATGTCGTCTACAAATACCACAAGGAACTTGTCTAGATAGGGTCTAAAAAATTCTCTGCATCATATCCATAAATGCTGCCGGAGTGTTATTCCGTCCAAATAGTATGATTACGAACTCAAAATGTCCATACCTCATCCTGAACGTTGTCTTCAGTACATCCTCTTCCTTAATCCGTAATTGGTGATAACCAGATCTGAGATCTATCTTCGAGAAGTAAGATGATCCTTGCAACTGATTGAACAATGCGCGGAAATGGATATTTATTCTTGACTGTCACTTGATTCAGCTTCCGGTAATCTATACACAATCTGAGAGATTCGTCTTTCTTCTTCACAAAGAGAACATGTGCTCCCCAAGGTGAAGAACTCGGCCGAATGAACTACAATGCTAGAAGTTCGTCTAACTGCTTCCTCAGTTCAGTCAACTAGGTGGGTGCCATCCGGTATGTCGGTAGTGCGATGGGCTAAGCTCCCGTCGTTAATTCAATACAAAACTCCACTTCTCGCTTGGGTGGCAATCCAGGAATATCTTGGAACACCTTCCCAAACCGACACACCACAGGGATCCCTTCCCAATCCTTCTTGTTTTCAATCGACCAAAGATCTAAACATGCAGATAAGTTGGGCAATCCGGATCTCGAACCCATTACTTCTACTAGATTACCCTCCAGGGTTAGAAAAGAGACAACTCAGTTGTGACAGTCTATCTGCACGTGATGTGTAGCTTGCCAATCCATTCTCAAGATGACGTCGAACTCATGCATATCAAGGACAATCAAATCTATGGGCAACGTGGACTCATCTATCATAATCAAGCAGACTCACACACCAAGTCTAATTGTGCAGTGCCTCCTATCAGGTTTGCCACTACTAAACTCTTCTCTAGGTTCTTCATGTATAGACCCAAACAGTGTACAAGTGATTGTGCAATGAATGAGTGGGAAGCTCCAGTATCAAATAACACTCGTCCAGAAATATGGGAAAGTCATATGGTGCCTTCCATAACCTCGTTCCACGGTTGCTCAATCGCAAAAACCTTGGCTGTCTGAGGTGGCTGTTGCGGTCGCGGCTGAGAAGGTCCACTCGTAGGTCCTTTGTGAGGTGGTACTTATTGAATCGGATTGGGGTTCTGAGAGTAGTGCGGCTTGGGTACAAGTTGCTGTTTCTGTGACTGCTGTTGACCTTGGAAGAAGTTTTGATTCGGATTTCTTGGTGCTCCGCACTCCCTGTAGCTGTGACCTCGTCTCCCGCAGTTGTGGCACCGCATCAGAATGCTCCTAAAGCCTTGAGAAATAGGTGGTATTTGTGTTCTCTGCCTGCACCTCAGATGTGTTCTTTGTCTGCACCTCAGATGTGTTGCACTTGAAATTTCCCAACGTTGCAGTGCTCTTGGCATTCTTCTGCTATATACTCTTTCTGAATTCAGCCATGCCTCTCTCGACCTTCCTAGCCCAGTCCACCACCTTTTGGTATTCGGTGACTTCCCTCACGATCAGCCTACTACGGACATTCATCCTTACGCCAGTCTCGAAACGAAAATCTTTCTTCTCTTCCTCATCTACTGCGTACGTTGCAAACTGAGACAATTCCGTGAACTTGGCAGCGTACTTCATCACCGTCATATTCCCTTGCTCGAGTTTCATAAACTCCAGCTCCTTCTCCCTTCTCAAAGTCTTTGGAAAGTACACCAAATAGAAAACTTCCTTGAATCTTGCCCAGGTGGTGACAGCTGCAATCTCTAGAGTTGACTTCCACCAACGGTGTGCTTCTACCTCCAACATGAAGGCTGCAAAATGTACCATGTCGGCATCCTCAACCTTCATCGCTTCAAAGATGTGTTCTATCGAGTCGATCCAGTTCTGAGCTTCTATCGGGTCTATAGATCCCTTGAAAGTTGTCGGGCCAAGCTTCTTGAAACTCTCGAGGCCCGACACATTTTTCTATGTTGTACTCTGAAGTTGGACTTGTTGCCTTTGCATCATGCTAGCCATATCTCCCAAAGCTTGATTTACACCCGCAAATGAGGATCACTCCTAAGATCTCCTACCTATGGAGGTTTGTTAGTATGCCGACTCCTCCGTCTTGCATAATCCTCCACCAATGGTGGTTCATTGGCTTGTTGACCTCTTCTTCCAGCCATAAAATCAATCTAGAACCTGTCAAAAGAATTCACACATCCGAATTTCTTGTAAGTAAGAATTCCATATGGTTAGAGACTAACAAGCATCACACAGAAACTTGTGAAATAATGGCATATCAAAAACTTTCAAATCTCAATTGTATTAAAACTTAAGAAAATCTGATTTAAAAATGAAGAACTCTAGCTCTGATACCAACTTTGTCACAACCCAAACCTATGAATCCACTTAGGGGACTATTGAGGTTCAGATTGTAACCTTCACTTCCTCGGAAAAGGACGTGGTAGTTAATTCATAGCTAAAGTAGGGTGAATAATCATTCATTCACAAAATAGAGAGTATAAAGACATAAGCTATAATTATTTACAATGAAGCAGTGGAAAAAAAAATGCTGTTCTAGGTTTCAAAATCGGATTTAACGCGAATACCATCTCAAGTATCCTAAAAGAACCATAAATCCCCAAAAAACATAGTATAAACAAAATCTCTTCAAAACACTACAATAGATCACTTGTAGAAGTAATCGTCTTCTTCTGCAAAATCTCCCTCCTTGACAAAACTCTCTTCAGCGGCAGTTTCCTCTAAAGGTCCTGAAATGTTTGCTAAAAAGCGTGAGCTATAAATCCAGTAAGTAAATAAGTTCAGGAATATATAAGACTCACTCCTAGAGACCAAACATTCACAATACTCTCAGTTCAAGCAGTAAGGAAGACATAACAAAATGCAATGCATGTGGTCAATTATTTATTATTCATGTTATGCACCTAAGTACAGTAATTACCAAGGTGAGCTAACAAACAATCTAGAATGCTGTGTAAATGCAACTCTGATAGAGTATCAATGTAGCATGTTTCCCCTTGATCCAGTCTCTATTCGGGGTGTCCCAGCAACCTGAATTCACCTCAGAATGTTCCAGCAACCTGAAATCATCCCTCGTCGTAGCGGTCTAAGGAATAGAGCAATTCTATGTGTACAACATAGTTTTAAGGGTTTTCGACCTAGGAGGCACAATATCACAACCCAAACTCATGAGATCACTTGGGGCCCAGTGGGATCCAGATTGTGATCTTCACTCCCTCAGAGAGAGTGGTAGTCCATTCATAGCTAAAGTAGAAGTGAATAAATTTTCATTCACAAAAAGAGATATAAAAGTGTTGCTATACAAAATTACAGTGTAAGCAACAGAAATCCCAAAATACAGCTCTAATTTTAAAAATCAGATTTTTGTTGTAGATACTATCCCAAGTACCTCCAAAAAGAATCACAAATCCAAAAAAAAAACTTCAAAGTATTTACAAAAATGCTTTATAGACATTAAAATTTTGTCACTCATAAGAGTAGTATTCGTCTTCTTCTTCGTAGACCTCCTCCCTAGCAGTGCTCTCGTCAGTAACGACCTCCTCTAAATGTCCTGAAAGGTTTGCTAAAAAGCGTGAGCTATAAAGCCAGTAAGTAAATAAATTCAGGTAGGTATTAGGTTATCCTAGAGACTAAACATTTACAATATTCTCAGTCCAAGCAATAAGGAAAACACAACAAATGCAATGTATGATGTAAATTGTTTATTATGCATGCTGTACACCTAATTTACAGAAATCACCAAGGTGAGCTAACATATAATCTAATATGTTGTGCAAATGCAACTCTGTTAGAGTGTCAATGTAGCATGTTTCCTCCTGATCTAGTCTCTATTCGGGGTGTCCTAGCCACTGAATTCGCCCCAGGGTGTCCCAGCAACCTGAAATCATCCCCCGGCCATAGCGGTCCAAGGAATAGGACTATTTTATGTGTACAACATAGTTTTAAAGGCTTTCAACCAAGGAGGCACAATCCCCCCACTTATTTTTTATCAGTGGTACGTATACCAAGACTTGCACCCACATGCGGTATCCCTCAGGAAAACATGACATTTAACCAAACTACGGAGATCTTTCTCTGATCCTTGGGTCCAACGCCCTTAGGCAAAAGGAGAATGTATTGGGCTACCTACTCCCTTAATTCAGTCCTGCTAGTCTCCTCACTAGATGTGGAGTCACATCACTCTCATTTCAAATCACGAGACAACCGTGAGGTCTCGGAACACAGGGTCATACTCTTCGATCAACTATGGCCTCGAGTCAATGAGGTGTTGTGAAGTGGTGCGCATTAGGTAAACATACATTTCATAGTGTACAGGGTGCATTATAACTAATTAGGATACGCATTCAGCACATTTCCATGTATTTCCACATAATATCTCACAAATTCAAGTTACAAGGTAATAACTCCACTATCAATCATACTTAAGTGCATATGATGTAAATTCAAATCACAAATTGTGCCATTGTATATCAATTAACAAATATCAAAATATCAGTAAAATCTGCCAGGTTCGGCGAGGTCTTCGGCACAACGAAGCCTGCCTCAGCGACCACTTTGGCGAACCTCTCTGAGATTCGGCGACAATTCCAGGGGCTCATTTTTCGGCGGACTCTTCGGCATACTGAAGCCCATTTCGGCGGGCCGAACTGATACTCGACGACCTACTCAGAAACATTCATACTTGGCGACCTATTCGGCGCGCCAAGGAGTTCGCCCTTGGCCCAAAAGGTGTTCGGCGCATCGAGGAAGCCGCCGAACGTCTCGAAGAGGCTAAAATTTAGGGAATTTTTCTCTAAACTAAATTTCTCAATATACTAACCATCCATAGTCTAATATAAACCATTCTCAAGCATGAAAATACATTATCAAACTACACTCTAGCATTTAATCCATTCATTAACGATCAAACACATACAAGAACTTGAAAAAATACGGAAATGTGATGAAATCTAAGATGAACCTAGTTACATTCATGAATTTATCACTTATCTCTTCAAATCATGCAATAATCACAAGCGAAGAGATTTCAAGCCCTTCTCTTCTACTTCTCCAAGTTCTCAAACCAAGCAAAAACCCAAATGAGACAAAAAAAAAACATGAGATACTCTTTCTCCCACATTCAAATCAACTACATGCAAGAGTCAGCATCCTAGCCATCCAAAATAACCACTCTAATCCTAGCCCTTAAAACACAACCACTTTAATCTAGACCATTCAAACACAACCACTTAAATCTGAACCATACACCTCATTCCAAATAAGAAGTTACAACTTTGCCATTAATCCAAACACACAAAGGGCTAAACTACTATGTATAGCACCAAAACCAAACAAACATCACAAGCACGATCACATGGTCGGATCTAATCCGATTGGCAGTCAAATCGAGAAATAGAATCACAGTAAGGATTAAAATATAATTAAATATACTTTATGTGGTCTAGGCCGTCACACACAATCCCCCCACTTATTTTTGATCAATGGCAATCTGCCGAGGCTTTCACTCACGTGCGGTATCCCTCAGGAAAACATGAACACTTACAAACTACAGAGATCTCTCTCTGATTCTTGGGTACAATGCCCTTAGGAAAAAAGAGAGTCTATTGGGTTAGCTACTCCCTCAACTCAATCGTTCCAGTCCCCTCACTAGATGTGGGACTCACATCACTCTCATTTCAATTCACAAGACACAACCGTGTGGTCTTGAAACATAGGGTCATACTCTCCGACCAAGTTGTGGCCTAAAGTCAATGCTGTGTCGTGAAGTGATGCACATTAACTAACCATACATTTCATTGTGTACAAGGTGCATTAAAACTAACTATTGTATACATTTCATACATTTCTATGTATTTCCACACAATATCTCATTAATTCAAGTTACAAGATGTAAGCTTCATACTCGATCATGCTGCAGTGTATATATCATAAAATTGAATCACATCTATGCGGATGAGTACCCACTAACAAACATAAAAATATAAGCTCATTATGTCAGGTTCGGCGAGGTCTTCGGTGAAGTCTTCTGCGCACTGAAGCCTTCCTCGGCGACCCCTCGACGAACCTCTCTGTGTTTCGGCGACAATTCCAGGGAGTCATTTCTTGGCGACCACTTCGGCACCTTCTTCGGCGCACTGAAGCCCATTTCGGCCCACCGAACTGTTACTCGGCGACCTGTTAGGCAAGCCTAACAGTCCGCCCTTGGCCCAGAAAGGTGTTCAGCGACCCATTCGGCGCGCTGAGGAGGCAGTCGAGCGTCACGAGTTGGGCAGAACAAGGGTTTTTCTCTCCAAATTCGATTCTCAAACAACAAAAACATTCACAAACATTCATACATCAAGTAATCTAATCAAATCCATTCTCAAACATGAAAAATAAACTACTATTCTACACATAAGCATTCAATTCTCAAATACATGCACGAACTTGAAAAATATGGAAAATGTTTAGATATCCAAGATGAATCTAATTAGATTCATGAAATTATCTACTTACCTCTTCAATCAAGCAAGAATCAACACAAACCCAAGCAATACAAGCCCTTCTTCTCTACTCTCAAGCTCTCAAGACTCCAAAACCCAAAAAAGACAAATGCACGAGATTTTTCTCTCTCTCACTCAACAAACTACTAATGCCATGTGTCCTCATCCTAGCATTTCAATTATAACCAATCAAATCCTAGCCTTTAAATCATAGCCACCTTAATCTAAGCCATACAAGCATAACTACCCTAATCTCAAACATAAACATCATCCAAATTAGGTTTAAATCTAAACCTATAAGTCCAAACACACAAGGGCTATGCTAAGGCATAAAGCACTAAGACGAAACGAACATGACAAACATGATCACATGGTCGGATCTAATCCGATTGGCGATCAAAACAAAAGGTAGAATCATGACAAGGATTAAAATATAAATAAATAGAGATTAGGAGGCTAGGCCGTTACAGAAACAAGAAAACATAAGTAAATTCTCTGCTTTTGAAAAGACCTTTTCATGAAGCAAAGCTGTTTGGTAAACCTTTGTTGTACTGTTGAAAAGCAAAAAAAAACATGTTTCGTAGCAGTAAGCTAATAAATTGCTTTTTTGATATTATATTATTATTTTAAATTATACTTCACTATAATTAGTGGTGGTAGTGGTGGTGGGAACGGTGGTGGTAGTGGTGGTGGTGGTGGTTGTGGTTGTGGTTGTAGTGCGGTGGTGGTGGTGATGGTGTGGTGTGGTGGTGGTGATGGTGTGGTGGTGGCGGTGGTGGTGATGGTGGCAGTGGCGGTGGTGGGGGTGGGAGTGTGGCGGTGATTTGATTAATTTTTAAAAGCTTCTCTTTTCCTAATTTTTCCTTCTATTTTTCTGGAAGCAAGGAAGCAAGTTTTTGAAAGCAAAGAGTTGTTGCTTCTTAGAACAAAAAAAAATTGCTTTTTTTTTGCTTTTTAAAATTGCTTTAAAATACCTTACCAAACACTTGATAATGCTTATGCATTCTTGCTGTCTGAAGCAAGAAAGCATAAGCAAATTCTCTGCTTTTGAAAATATTTTTTCATTAAACAAAACTGTTTGGTAAACATTTGTTGTACTGTTGAAAAGCAAAAAAACATATTTGGTAGCAGTAAGTTAATAAATTATTTTTTTGATATTATATTATTATTTTAAATAATAAATCTCTATAGTTAGTGGTGGTGGTGGCGTTGGTGGTTGTGGTTGTAGTGGAGTGGTGATGGTGGGGTGGTGGTGGTTGTTGTGGTGTGGTGATGGTGGTTGTCGTGGTGTGGTGGTGGTGGTGTGGTGGTGGTGGTGGTGGCAGTGGGGTGGTGGTTGTGG
>JAUPMG010263832.1:0-20165 GCA_031762675.1 Pachysandra terminalis
AAATAATGGTTTCCACCCTCACAATTTATAAAGAGAGCGAACCGTCGATAATTGAGGGTGATGGTTGTCGCATCCCGGTCCAGGATGCGCACGTGCTGACACGTGTGCGTCCGGGAGTTTGGGGCGTGACAGATAGCACCTCATCTATATCCCAAATTTCTTGGAAATAAACTAATCCAAATAAAGATAACAAAAAGGATAAATTTGAAAAAAACAATCCTAAACAAACTAACAGTGGTTACGTGCTTGAGTAGGCACGTAACATTCCTTTCCCCTTGGAATGACCTTGTCCTTAAGGTCAAGGATTGCAGTCATCTTGGATCCTAAAGTACATCACAACCATCTGGTTCCAACAAATAGAAGTTTACTGAAATTGGAACTCCTTGGATCACCATCTTTACATGGAAGCAACGTTCTTGACATGGCAACCTCTCCCCGTTGTCCACTGCTACTTCAAAGTGACCATTGTGATTCACCATTAGTACTGCCTTACAAGCAACATGTGGATCCAAGAATTTATGTGTACTTCCTGAATCCATCAATATTAGCAGGTTAATCTTGCCCATTCTTCCCTTTACTCTCGTTGTTTGTGTTATATTACTTCCAACGATAGCATGGAGAGAAATTTCAGGATGAAGATTTTCTTCTACATAACCTCATTCTTCAAGAACTTCCAACTCCATCTCTGGTTCGTTAGCAGTCTCATCTGGCAAGTCATTAGTTCGACTGGTAAACCTTTGATTTGGACTCTCTCTTTTCTCCTTGCCGGCACCAAGGGACAAGCTCTCCATTTTTGCGTTAATGGCAACCACCTGCTGCATTAGCTCTTTCAAGATTTCTCTTGTGCTTCTGTCGTCTCCTTAATCAACTCCACCATCTCATCGATCTTTTCATTCATCATCTCTTCTGCCATTTTTAGAACCGATCGCTCTGATACCAATTGTTAGATCCGTTTATATAAATTAATCGTATGACTAAGGTATATTAATTTATCTAGAGTTATCCAATGAAAAATCATACCAATAACACAAGCAATTTTAACGAGGTTCGATATACACCTACTCCTAGGGACCACGTCCAGATGATGAACAATCTACTAAAGCAACCAAGATTACATACACAAATTGGAACTTACATAAATCAAAGACTCCATCTTTAATTTTATCGCCATTGTGTAGAATCCACTTTATGGACTTGTTCAGCGAGCTCCCCTTGACTTATGCATGCAGACTTGAACTCCCTTCAATTTGCAACCATCTTCTCCCGAAGATTTCAAAGTCTTTCTCTCGAAGAATTGGAATGCATGATTGAACTCCCTTCAATCTGCAGTCGCCTTCTCCCGAAGACTCAAAGCATTTCTCCTGAAGCACTTATAAAAACATTGATATGATCTTCTTGAATCACTTAGAGAGTTCACATTCTTCACGAAATCCCATGTGTATTTATAGAGAAGGTAAACAGATATTTAGAATCTCGGATGACAGTCTGTTGCACCACTGTTGCGACATTCTGTTTCATCAGATCTTCAGAACGAGATTTGAATATTGATTTCAATCTCCTTTTTGATTCTTCAATCAAATCTTCATGATATCTATCACAAATCCTCTCAGAATATTTCCTTAAGGATAATCAACCTATGCTATTAATTAGCAACAATATACAACTAAATCTTGACCGGTTGATTACATGCTTAATTCTTGATATTCTCGGAATATTCTTCTTTAACTAAGTAACTGATTTGGATTTGCAGGATCTTTTGATCTTCAGAGGATTCTTGTCAATCTTCAACCGTTTGTATCTGCACAGTGTGTCACCTTTATATTTTCTTGAGGAGTCTTCTAAGACTTAGAAACTTCTCTTCAATCACGCAAGATGGTCTTCAAGATTTTCGTAGCCTTTGTGACTGTAACGGCATAGGATCTCAACAGAATATTTGACAGCTATTTGTAAATTATTCTTTTGAGGTATTATTTCCTAGAATACAAAAGCCATTTTAATATGAAGTCTTATTCAAGCATGTGGATACTTTCTTAATCGGATTTTAGAAATAAATTTGATGTGACACCAAAATACACGTGAATGACGAATTTAGGAAGTGAGTTTATGATCAAATCAAAGCTTGCCAAGAATGCCAACATGCGCGTATATATGAGATCTAACACAATGTCATGAACCTTCAAGTTCTTACTAACAAAACCTGTAAATTCAAAACAGAATTGTTGATTCTTAGAGGGAACCGGCTTCCTTAATGGTTCTTCGAGGAAACCGTCCTCCACAAAGTCTTGAATAAATTTACTTGATAATTTTCATTCATCTAAAAGAGCTACATATAAAGAAGAAGAAGAATTCTCCTACTACCAGATGTATCTTAATAAAACTAAATAACAATCCTAATGGGATAACACCTCATCTATATCCAAAATTTCTAATAAATAAACTAATCTAACTAAAGATAAAAGAAAGGATAAATTTGAAAAAAATAATCCTAAAAAACCTAACAGTGGCTACGTGCTTGAGTAGGCACGTAACAAAGAGCTGGAAAGAACGGTGGAGAAATGCGCACCGGTTGCCCTGTAGCGAGGCCTCGGAAATTCGTTACAGAAGGTAAGTCGAAGATCAATCAAACTCTTTAGTCCATCTGGATCATGAAACTAAACAGAAAGGAAAAAATGTAAAAGAAGGATAGAGAAAAGATTAGAGAGTAGATACAAAAATAGAATATAATAAATTAGGGTTTCTTTTTTACCTAATTCGACTGGTAGAACCACCATATTGGACAGTTCGACGGGAAGAGATTGTAATCGGAATTCCAGGACGGGAAGGTTTCTAGCTTCTACCCTTTCCTCTCTACTCAAAAGCTGTGCGTAGCTTCAATTAATTTTGGAATTTTCAACAATTTCGTACCCTCCAACGAAATTGAATTTTCTGAATTTTTTTAGGATATTTCGATACGATAACAGAGCAAAATAATTTCCTAGCCTCAAATAAAATCGAAATTTTCAATTATAAAATTATTAACACTTCAAATTTAGATCGAAATTAATTTTCATCAAAAACTTTGAATATTTTATTGAATTATTTCTGTTTTCCTAATTTTAAAGTATTTTTATTGGAGACTTATACTATGTATAATTTTTTATTACTATTTTAATAACTTTTTAAATATAAAATTAAAATTTCTGAAATTATTAACACTTACAATGAAGGAATATTACAAATAACAAAAACGAGAGGAAATATAAACAAGTGGTCAAAATTCAAAGCTTTGTGGCTGCAAGAAGTTTCCCGCGCAGCCCACCGACTCAAATTCGCGCCGCCTTATTTGAATTTGAAGATACTTGGTGAATCGTGCGCCACGTGGATGCAAGGCTTGCTGAGCTGTAATACACTTTCCACAACACGATTAAGGCCGTCACCAGCCAGCTTCCAGAACAAGCTACAGCAAAAACCACATTTTAAAAAAAAAAACAAATTATATAATCACATCTTACCGGAAGTTTCTCATTCGTTCTATCATTCTTCCTTGCTTGCTTGTGTTCAGAAACCGGAGATGGATGAAGGTTATGAGATGATGGAAGAAGAAGAGTGCACGACTCCAAAACGCGGAGAGTGTCGACTACCGATGCCGTCGGTTTGCCCGTCGCCTCCGAGGAAGAAACCGGTATACCGGAAAAAGAGAGATCCGCCGAAGAACGGGTATTTCCAACCGCCTGATCTGGAAGTTCTATTCGCGATGGCTCCGCGACGGGAAGCCTGTGCTTAATAAGGGGTAAATGTTTGGATGCAATTGTTTTTGTAAATATTGTAATCTATTTTTATTTTTTTTTTCTTTTTTAAGGGGGAAACTTTTGAATTTGAAATTCTAGTTCAAACTTCTAACACATTTTCAAGGAGGATTCGTTCGTCTCTTTCCTTTGTAAATTTTCGCCATTAATGGATGAAGAAATTAAAAATTATTAAGATCTTAACGGTTGATTAGTCTGGTATGATTTCTTGTTCATCGGTGGAAGACCGACGCTTACAGTCACGGTTGATTCGAAATGTTTCAAAGATTTTCCCACCAATAAAAGTAAAAATATTCTGGATAATTACTGAGAGGTAATTTGTTGGTGAACTAATGTTTTTGTTATTGTTTTTTCCAACTTGGATGTATCAACAAATTTGAACTACGATATGAGGGAACCCGACCCGAATGTGGAAATTTTTTTGTGTACTTAACGAGCCTAAGGCTGCGTTTGACCTGGCTTGTGCTTATGGATAAGTAGTCATTGAGTAAGTTGCTCAATGAGAGCACTCATCCAGAGCAACAATTTAATTGCTTATTTGAAAATATTATTGAAATTTAGAAATAACATTTATTTAAGTGATTATAAAAGTTTAAGAATAAAATAAGTATTTTTAAATATCTCTACTACTCTAAAACGTACGAAGGCCCTTAAAAGTTTTACCATTTTTGTTTCCTAAAATATCCCTCTAATTACACCTGTTAATCAATTTCAATTATCAATAACCATTTCCAACGATTGAAAGCAACTCTTCATATTTTATAAATTGAAAGTGAAATAGCTTAACATATAAGAGCTTGGGAGCAGCTTCTCCTTATGTGCACCTTTCCTCTAGGGCTTATGAGTAAGCACTTACTCATATGCGTTATCAAACACATATATTTTTAAAAAGTTCTTATATAAGCTATAAGAGGCAATAAGTACTTATAGAAATTGGAAAAAACACAGCCTATGTCTGCTGGTGTGCGCTCAGTTCATTAGAGTTCGGCTCCATTATTTTTAATATTAAATATTCATAATTTATGTTATTTATAAAGTAGTATCATTGAAATATAAATTAAGATTTATATCTTTTCATTTTTTTTTTCAAACGTTATATATGCCCGATTCATTAGGTGTGCACCTCGGTTTACTTTGAATCGAGTTGATCTCAACCCAACTCCAAACCGATCTTCTTGAATGTCAACCCAAACCCAAACTCAACCCAATCCGAACTATGAAAACCAAACACTAAACTGATTTTATTTTATAAACCCTAAATGCAATCTAAACTGCAATTTCCGATTGGTTAGGTTTTGATTGGGTTAATTCGGGTTGATGATAAGCACAATCAAAGCTTGACTCATGTATTTGGGTTTAAACTTGTTGGAAAATTATGAAGGATCAGAAGTATGGAAGATAAAAATTAATCTGCACTGTTGATCAACAAGTTACAAGGCACGATCGGCTCGCTTTTTTTTAGACAAGTTTTTCCCCCTCCGATCTAATCGCGAATGCACGAAGGAGTTAGTGAGAAAATCTCTTCAGGATACAATGAAGCCTTTGATCAAGATTCATTGTGATTCTCAGATGTATACCGTTCGATCGCAACAAGACACTCTGTATAGAGACAGATGATGCCAAACACTATTGAAAGTCTTGAAGAATCTCTATCACACAATCATATGGTTTGAGTTGAATTTTGAATGCTTGAATTGCCTAGTTCAGAAGCTTATTTATAGACTTACAAGTGCCTTTTCACAATAGGCATGATCTAGATCCAACAGTTTGGATTCCAAACTGAAAGGGCATGTACCCTTTCACCCATCATCCAACAGGTGCAATCAAAATCCAATGACCATGATTTATTCTATGTAAAGGCACCTATTCGATGGACACCTTTCTGATCGGGTGCAACCTTTGGATCTATAAGGTGTGTCCGATCGGAAAGTCAACCTGAACCAGTGATGATCTGAACCATCAAACCAAGCAATCAATCAAAACAGTTCAACCGGGTGGGACAAGAGATTCAAAAATTACTTTCAACACAAAAATAAAGCTAAAATCTATTTTAAAAAGATCCAACAATCATCCACCATTTTCAAAATAATTATGGACTTTATTAATAAGAAAAGTAATACAATGACGATAAATGCACTTTACAAACTTGGCATCACTGCGAAACTTCGTACATAGGTGATAAGTGTCTTTTGGACTTGAACTTTCACTTAGTGTAGATAGCTCAAAGTTTATCAGGGTGCTGTGGTGAACGGATCTTGAACCAAGGACCTTAGAGATAAACCAGAGACTATCATACATACTAATTTCCATGGGATAGAGTGTCCTTTAGCTTTGCATGTTAACGGACATGTGCAGTACCCTGTTTCTTGAGTGCTCTAGAAAATGGTCAAGATGTTCGTAGAAAGCGACCCGAGTTCCATACTCATCTAGGTAAATCCACATAGGTAGATCTGTAAGTCACCTTTAAGGATTTATTAAGGATATTTGTATCCAGCCTTTCTCATGCAGATCCTGACACTAATCAATGTCTAGGAATGAGGTAGTTTCTAGTGTCTGGCTAAACCATACATTTAACTTGTTTGTACCCATTGAACTTTGTCTATAATTTTAAGACATAAGTTGGGTTTCCGTTAAAGATGATTGAAGTGCATGTGACTTTATCCTTGCGACGTTTTATAAACCATATCTCTAGCAAGGCCTTTCGTCAAAGAATTAACTAGGTTTGCATTCGACTCCACACAATCGATCGTAATTACTCCACCTTTGAGTAGTTGTCTCACATACTGATGTCTAAGACTTGTATGTCTTGACTAGGGGTGTCAACGGTTCGGTTTAGTGTTCAAACCTAAACCAAACCGATTTTTAAGTAACCAAACCGAAAACTGAACCAAACGAAATCCAAACCGAATTTTTTTGACTAGTCTGTAAACTGAACCAAAATAAATGAAAACCAAACCATTAAAGAAACCCAAATCTCAGAAAGCACAAAGAAAAGAGGTTGAGAATGAGAAAAAGCAGATGGAACTCAAAAGAAAAAAAGCTTCTTCAACATGTGGTTTAAGTGTTGTGGTATAATAAGAATGTTGTTACAGTAATCAAATATAATAAGATTTCAATATATGAACATAGGTTCTTCAATAAATTACAGTAGCAAAAACTACAACAACGTATTGAACAAACGAAGACGAACAAATGATGGGTGAACACCAGTGTGAGAAATGCGAATCGCATGAAATAGGGGTGTACCTGTTATTTGCGAGATCTGTCGAATCCTTCAGAGATTTCCTTGAGAACGAAAATCAAAGAGTGGAGAGATGGGTTCAGAGGTTGAAAGAGCTTTTCAAGGGGAATTTCGAAGAAAATAGAGAGATTGAGATGGGTTCAGTGGTTGAAACTTTCTACTAGCTAAAAGATTCTTTTAGGAAGAAGGACGAGATGGGTTGCTTCGTTTTGGGAAGAAGGGCGAGATGGGTGAGAAAAAACGATTTAGGGTATAGACTATAGAATGCCCTTTAGGTTTAGTTAATTTCGGTTTGGTTATCAGTTTAGGTGAGTTCGGTTAATTCGGTTCGGTTTCGGTTAGTTAATTTGCGGTTTAGTTCGGTTCGGTTATCAGTTCGGAAATGACTAAATCGTAAATCAAATCGAATTAATTCGGCTTTGTATTTTGTAAACCATATTCTATAGTCCCATTTAGATATTTAAGAACTCTAGAAACTGCTTTCCAGTGTTCACTACCTGGATTACTTGTGAACTTGCATAATATACTTACAGCATATGCTATATCGGGTCTTGTGCAATTCATTGCATACATAAGACTCCCAATCACACTGGAATACTTTAATTGAGATTTACATCGGCCGGTGTGTTTCATTAATTTGATATTAGGATCTATAGGAGTAGGAAGTGGTTTATGATCAAAATGATCATATTTTCTTAGGACTTTTTCAATATAATGATACTGAGATAAAGTCAGTCCATTCCCTTTTCTTAGGATTTTAATTTCTAAGATTACATCAACTTCTCCTAAATATTTCATATCAAAGCTAGAGGATTTTAATTCCTAAGATTACATCAACTTCTTCTAAATCTTTCATATCAAAGTTAGAGGATAAAAACATTTTTGTTTACTCCACCGCTTTAAGGTTGGTACCAAAAATAAGCATGTCATCAACGTATAAACAAATAATAACACTAACATTATCGTTGAATTTACTATAAACACATTTATCTGCCTCATTAACATTAAACCATGGGATAACACTATTTGGTCAAATTTCTCATGCCACTGCATATGAGCTTCCTCCAGACCATAAATAGATTTAACTAATTTGCAAACCTTCTTTTCTTGGCCTGGGAGAACAAACTTTTCAGGTTGTTCCATATAAATCTCCTTTTCTAAATCACCATTTAGAAAAGCCGTTTTCACATCCATTTGATGGATAACTAATTGGTGAATTGAAGCAAGAGAAATTAAAACCCTAATAGATGAAATCCGTGCAACAGGTGCATAAGTGTCAAAATAGTCAATGCCTTCCATTTGTTTAAAACCTTTGGCTACCAACCTAACTTTAACCTTATTAATTGAACCATCAGCATTCTATTTCTTCTCAAATATCCATTTAGACCCTATTGGACTAGCACCTGGCAGTAAGTTAGTTAAGACCTAAGTCTGATTGGATATAATAGAATACATCTCATCATTAATGGCTTCTTTCCAGTAGGAAGCATCACAAAAGTCACAACATCATAAGTTTTATTTTTGATTTCATGTCTATCTCTTTCAACTAGATATATAATAAAGTCTAGTCCATATGTCTTATCAACTCTGTCTTTTACTCTTCCTAGGTTCAATGTCCTTGGAAGGACTACGAACAGAATGACCTTTGGTAACATTTTCAATTAGTACAGGAGCATGTTATGAATTCTCTAAGTTGAATTCATGAGAACTAGAACTAGTCTTATTCGCAAAGAATTCTACATCCAATGACTCGATAATATTATTAGAATCAAGATTCAGAAACCTATATGCTGTACTAATTTTAGAATAACCAATAAAAACATATTTATAAGTCTTATTTCGTAACTTAGGTTTCTTAAGGTCAGGTATACGTACATAGGCAAGACAACCCCATACTTTGAGACGACTCAAATTAGGTTTTCGATTAAACCAAAGTTCATAGGGAGTAACATGTACTCTCTTTAAAGGATTTTTTTTTCAAAATATACCATGCAGACAAAATAGCTTCTCCCTATAGAGAGCGGTAGGCCAGAGCTAATTAACATTGCATTAACCATTTCAACCAAAGTCCTATTTTTCCGTTCAGCAACACCATTTTGTTGTGATGTATAAGTAGCAGAGGCTTGATGAATAATTCCATGAGATTCACAGAAATCTATAAATTCATTTAGAAAATATTCACTACCTTGATCGAAACGTAGGATTTTGATTTTATGGCTACGTTGATTTTCTACTTCTGCTTTGAAAGATTTTAATTTCTCAAATACTTCATCTTTATTCTTTATTAAGTAAACATATGTGTATCTAGAATAATCATCTATAAATGTTAGGAAATATTTATTTCCTCTACAAGATATGGTATTCTTAAGTTCACATACGTCACTATGTATAATACCAAGTATTTCAGAAGTTCGATTAAATGATTTATGAGATTTCCTAGTAATTTTATCTTGAACACAAGTAGGGCATTTTCCAGAAATATCAGGAATTAAATGCATAAATTAAACCAAATTAGAAATGTTCTTTATGTAATTATAATTTACATGTCCTAATCTACCATGCCACAAAGAAGTAGAGTCAACAGTATAAACATAAGAGGATTCATTCATTAAAATCAATTTAATCATACTATTACAAGAATACCCATGCCCAATAAAAACCTCATTCATGGATAAGATGAACTTATCCGACTCGTACACCAGTTTGAAACCTTTTTTATTGAGAAAGTCTCAAGATACAAGATTCTTACTAATATTCGGTACGTGAAGTACGTTGACTAAGGTAAGAACCTTTCCTGATGTCAGTTTGAGTTCCATAGTGCCAGTTTCCAAAAACTTTAGTGAGGAAATTATTTGTCATCTTGACTTTTTTTGCATCACCGATCTCTTCGTATGTCTTAAAAAGACTACGATCCTTGCATATATGAATGGTTGCACCTATATCGAGCCACAATTCATTTTCAATTCATACAGAATTGACTTTGGACATTGTTGCAATGAGTTTTTCCTCATCGATCATGTTTACTTGGCTTTTCATAGACTTCTTTCGAGGACGACAGTCTCGTATATAATGAACGGGTTTGTCATAAAAGTGACAATTTCCTTTCTTTTTCTTGGTATCTTGCCTCTTGAATTGCTTACCATTCTTAGGCTTAGGTTTCATATTCTTGGATTTGCTTTCCTCAATTAGATTTACCTTTGAATGATTATCATTCGCATCATCGTTCTTATCTCGATTTTGAGAATCTTTCTCGATTCGAAGATGACGCTATAGAGATTCCAAGGTATGACTCTTCTCTTTATGCTTAAGCTTCTTCTTGTAGCCATCCCAAGTAGATGGGAGTTTAGTAAGAATAACCCCAACTTGAAAATTCTCTACAAGCTCTATTCCAGCAATTTTAAGATCACTTACGATAAGTTGAAGTTCATGCACTTGTGCTAGAACAGACTTATCATTAGTCATCTTAAAATCAATATAATTATTAATTAAGAATTTTTGGTTTCTTGCCTCTTCGATGCGATACTTGTTGTCTAAGGCCATCCACAGGAACTTTGCAGTAAGTATATGATGGTGTGCTCTGTAGACTGTGTTAGAGAGAGCATTTAAAATGTGTCATCTACACAGGAAGTTGTATTCTTTCCTTTTTCGTCTCTTCTCTATCAACTCGGGTGTGTCAACATCTGATGGTTCTGGGATAGTCTCCGGACCATCATCAAGGATGTAAGCAAGCTCGAGAGTAGTAAGGAAGAAAAACACATTTTCTTGCCATCGAGTAAAATTTGACCATCAAAATGATTAAGACGTATTAGGTCTTAATTCATGACTTGAAGCGATGAAACTACTGAACCCTCCATTTGGCAGAAACTTGTCTAAAAACTGTTGAAAAATTATGAAGGATCAAGAATATGGAAGATAAAAATTAATCTGCACCGTTAATCAACAAGCTTCAAGTTACGATCGGCTCGCTTTCTTTTACATAAGTTTCTCCCCCTCCGATGTAATCGCAAATGCACTAAGGGGTTAGTGAGAAAATGTCTTCAGGATGCAATGAAGCCTCTGATCAAGATTCGTTGTGATTCTCAGATGTGCACCATCCGATCACAACATGACACTCTGTATAGGGACTGATGATGTCAAACACTATTGAAAGTCTTGAATAATCTCTCTCACACAATCATATGATTTGGTTTGAATTTTGGATGCTTGAATTGCCTAGATCAGCAGTCTATTTATAGACTTACAAGTGCCTTTTCATAATAGGCATGTGCTTATTCACCAATAGACATGTGCCTTCTCACCAATAGGCATGATCTAGATCCAACGGTTTGGATTCTAATATGAAATGACATATACCCTTTCACTCATCATCCAACACGTGCAATCAAAATCCTATGGCCATGATTTAATCCATGTAAAGGCGCCTGTTCGGTTGACACCTTTCAGATCAGGTGCAACCTTTGGATCCATAAGTTGTGTCTAATCGGAAGGTCAACCCGAACCAGTGATAATTTGAACCATCAAACCAAGCAATTAATCAACACGATCCAACTGAGTGGAACAAGAGATTTCAAAAACTACTTTCAACACAAAAACAAAACTAAAATATATTTTGAAAATAGCCAACAAAACTAGCCTTACCAATGTGCAAATACTTACAAAATCAAATCTAATCTCTATTACATTCAACTACAACAAACCATATTGCTATTAAATATTGTTGAATTATAAACACTGATAAGCATTGTGCATTTTCTTTTTTAAAGTTTCTTTCTCAGTTCAATGATTCAATCCCTTGGTAATGCTAGCTAGATTGATCTCTTGATCTTTGAAACCTACCCAATACCCACTTTTCCCTCCTCTTAACTCTTCTTCTCTCTCTTTGTAATTTTCCCAACAAAGTTGGATATTCAGAATCTCATAAACCAAAGGATGACCTCAACTTAGTATCTAGTTTTAGAGAAAAAAAAAAAAAAAGCCTTCCCTTCCATTGCCAGCATCAAAAGAAAAAACACAATCAATTTCTGGTGGTTAGGACGTAAGAGGAAGGCTCGATCATTTTGGTCTACTGGACTCACCACTCAAGGGACCAAAATGGAGTTGCTATCCTCACGTCGTATACTTTCTCCGACAGTAATAAAGTGCAGGAATAAGTAACTTTCACAATCATACTTAGAAGGGCTTCGCGTCATGTATCGGATCCTACATCGTTCTTTCCTTCCAGCTTGGAAGAAAGGAATGACTAAAGAAAAGTCTTTACTGTCTATGCCTTTGATTAAGAGAAATTAGTTGGAGAGACCCTATAATGCCCAAGACAAAAGATGGGAGTAGGAATTTCCTTGAAAAGATAGTAAATGAAGACATGGTCATTCCCGCAACTACCCTATCAACCATGAAATACCTCCTGCAATTACCAAAAAAAAAAAAATACCCATTATAAAACAAACCATTTTTTTAAAGAGTTCTAACCTAACTCACCAGAACGCCGAGTGGGTGCGAGAGCGAGAGCGGGAGTGAAAGCTTGAGCGCGTCATTCCCGCGTCAAATTTAAAAATAGCTTGTAGTCCCCAGCGTCTACAGAGCGTTATATATATATATATATATAATTTATAATTTATATGTAAAAATATTACAATTTCCATTTTAGTGCTCAACCACGTATATAACAAAAAAAAAATAATACAAAAAAATTTCAATATAACCTAATTTTCAGTGTAAAACACATTCATTTTTATATTTTCATAAAAACCCCCAATAAATTACAAGCAAACCTTTTTATTTTTACATTTTTACTCATGTTAGAAAGTAGTATAAAACAAATTATTTTTATATTTTCATTTAAACCCCCCAAAAATTTCAAAAAAAACCCTTTGATTTTATAATTTTACTGAATCCGCTTTTAAAAAGTCAAATCTGCGGATTATGAAAACCCACGGATTGTGTGACATAGGTTCTAACATATTTTGCAATTAATTGGCCAATAAGGTTTAAACATTTCTAATTTTATAATAATAAAATGTTGAGATTTAGACCGATCCAACACGCGTAGATCAATCTAAAGAACTAGAGTTCCCAAATCTTGAGATTCGATTGATCAAGAGAATAAGCAAAGCAAATAAATATGGAAGACATAAATAAAGAGAAGAACATATAAATTACGTGGTTCGACGATCTAGCCTACATCCACGGAGCGCACCAATATTTCACTATCACTTCCTTAAAAGTTTTACAATCTGAGAGGCGACTTTCTCAAAGCCCTAAAATCTCTTGTGAAAAACTCTATTTTTCGCTCTATTGTTCCTGTCCTAACTCACGAAGGAAAAACAACTCACTTTTTACAAAAGACGTGGGAGACTTAATTTAACCCATGATACCCTGCGATGGCCAGTTGACCAATTACTTTCTCCGGTCGACAGAGGAGATTTCCTTCGTCACTCGGTCGACCGGCTAGCTTGCCCGATCGACCGGCAATTGGTCATTCTCCGCTCAAATCTCGCTATGCGCGTTTTGTCGTGCCCCGATTGACCGACCAACTTGCCCGGTCGACCAGACAATCTCCACAACCCAACAATCTCCCAATTGAAGACTGAAGCTCTGAAGTAAACAACTCCAACTACGAACGGTGCATACTACTGCGCTCATCCATATCTTCTCAAGCTAAAAGACTCACTGAAGCTGAGCACATCTCCACTTTCTCTATATTCACTGTCTTGGTTAACATGTCAATTGGGTTCTTGCTACCTTGGATCTTCACAAGTGCTAACACCCCATCGTCAAGAAGAGATCTGATGAAATGATAACGTAATCCGATGTGCTTGGTCTTCGAATGAAATGCTGAGTTCTTTGCTAGATGTATAGCACTCTGTCTATCAATGTGCAAAACATTCTTCACCTGCCTGAAACCTAATTCTACCAACAAACTCTATAACCAAATCATCTCCTTACTAGCCTAAGTCACTGCCACGTACTACCTCTGTTGTGGATAAAGCAACGATTTTCTGTATTTGCGAATCCAACTAACTACAGTAGTGCCAACCGTAAAGACATACTTGGTAGTGCTTCTCCTGCGATCTATCTCTCCAGCAAAGTCTACATATACGTATCCCTGTAGTCTCATCTTACCCCTTCTGAAGCATAAACATTTATCTGTGGTGCCCTATAGATACCTCGGTATCCACTACACTGCTTCCCAATGTTGCTTTCCTGGATTGGAGATGAATCTGCTCACAACTCCACTGCATGAGCAATATCTGGTCTTGTGCAAACCATGACATATATTAGACTTCCAATGGCTAAGGCATATGGAACCTTGGCCATGAAGTCTCTATCGTCATCTGTTTTGGGAGACTGAACCTTGGATAACCAGAAATGACTGGCCAACGGCATACTAACGGCTTTGGCACCACTCATGCCAAATCTCTTAAGAACACGACCAATATACTTTGCCTGAGATAACTGCAAAGTGCCTCTTTTCTTATCCCTACTAATCCTCATTCCAAGAATCTGCTTCGCTGCGCCCAAATCCTTCATGTTGAATTCACTAGACTATTGTTTTTTCAAGTTTCTGATTTCGTCCATATCTGAGCCTGCACTAACAAGTCATCAACATAAAGTAACAAAATTATATAACTGGACTCAAACCTCTTGAAATAGTAACAATGGTCAGCGTTGCACTTGTAGTAGCCATTTCTCTACACGAAATTGTCAAACTTCATATACCCTTGCCTTATAGCCTATTTCAAACCGTACAAGCTCTTCTCCAGTTTGTATACGAGCTTCTCCTTTCCTTTCAGTAGGAAGCCCTCCAGTTGCTGCATGTATATCTCCTCCTCTAGATCACCATGGAGAAAAGTAGTTTTCGCATCTAATTGCTCAAGGTGCAAGCCCTCTGCTGGAACAATGCTCAAAACTGACCGAATGGTAGTCAGTTTCACAACCGGTGAGAAAATATCGGTGTAGTCAATTCCCTCCTATGCTGAAATCTAGACCACCAATCTCCCCTTGTATCTCCTGGAACCATCATGTTCCTCCTTTACTCGATACACCCATTTGTTGTGTAAAGCTTTCTTTTCCTCAGGCAACTCAGCTAGTTTCCAGGTACTGCTGAAGATAAGGGACTTCATCTCATCCTTCATTGCAAGCTCCCACCTGCTAGCATCCACTACCTAACATGCTTCATCATAGCATTCAGGTTCACCTGCATCAATAAGCAACAAGTAATTCATATACCTCCTGTTTGGAACATGAGGTCGAGAAGATCTCCTAGGTACAGGAGTCTACAGTGCATCACTCTATTGTGTGCTACTCTGCGGTGTAGGTTCCTCTAACTCTGAACTCACAATTGTCTGCTGTACCAGATGATTTCCTGGAATATCATCCAACTTGACATATGTTGGATCTTCCTGTGTTGTGCTGAGCTGCTGTCATTGTATATAACCCTTTCATTGAAGATAGCATCCCGTCTTCTGATCAACTTCTTGTTCCGGTCATCCCAAAACCAGTATCCATATTCATCTCCGCCGTATCCAATGAAAATACACTTCAGTGACTTGGGATCAAGCTTTCCCCTAGCATGGTCACTAATCACAAAAAACTCTCAAATGGGAAGGTTTTACCTCTTTGCCGCTCCATACTCCTCAGGTAGCATGTGATCCAATGGTACTGACGGTCCTCGGTTGATTAGGTATGATGCTGTGTTGACTGCCTCTTCCCAGAACTGCTTGGGTAATCATGCCTGGATATGCATGCTTCTGGCTCTTTCAGTCAATGTTCTGTTCATTCGTTTTGCCACTCCATTCCGTTGTGGAGTTCCTGGCAAAGACCTCTTTAATCGGATTCCATTCTCGTAACATAATTTCTTGAATCCGGTGTCATTATACTCACCACCATTGTTGGATCTCAATTTCTTGATTTTCAGACCTGTCACATTCTCCAACGTGGCTTTCCACTTCTTGAACGTTTTGTACACCTCGGATTTCTGTCTCAAGAAGTACACCCATATTTTTCTAGAGTGGTCATCAATAAAAGTCACAAAGTAGGACTTACCGCCAATGGATGAGACTGTAGCTGGTTACCAGACATCAGTGTGAACTAGCTCAAGTTTCTCTTGCTTTCTTGGTTTGCCGTCCTTCTTGAAACTCACCATTTTTTGCTTCTCGAAGATGCAACTTTCGCACAAGTCCACATCAACTGACTGAAGCCCTGGTAGTTTTCCTTTGGAGTGCATTACCTCGAGTCCTTTCTCACTCACATATTTGAGCCTCTAGTGCCAGAAGTTTGGATCCTCCTTGCAATCTACAACTGCAATTGATCCATGTGCATTGATCGTCGTGTAGAGAGTACCACTCATCTTCCCACGTTCTACGATCATTATGCCTTTGGAAACCTTTCAACTATTGCCATTGAAGGTTGTGACATAACCTTCATTTTCCAACTGTCCCATTGAAATCAGATTCTTTCTCAAATCGGGGATGCGTCTCACATCCTTCAATTTCCATACAGACCCATTCAGCTTAATCTACACTTCACCCTTACCAACCACATCGCATGGTTGATCATCACCAAGATACACCTTCCCTAGGTTACCCGACGAATAACTCACAAAGAATTCTCTGCTTGAGGTAGCATGAAAAGATTCTCCGGAGTCTAGCACCCAAGAGTCCGCCTTGCTCTCCAATGAGCATATCAAAGCATCATCTTCTTCTTCGGAAATGACATTCACCTCAAGCTTCTTCTCTTTCTTTGGAGCTTTGCACTGATTTTTCTATTGACCTTTCTTACCACAGTTCCAACATTCAATGTTCCTGGATTAAGACTTCGACCTATGATTGTTGGACTTGGACCTTCTCTGATCTAAGCCCTTCTTGGAGTTTCTACCTCTGCTCTCCATATTCAAAACATATCGTGAAGTGGAAGTTCCATCTGACTGCCTCCGAATATCTTCAGTCATGATCATACTGATCACATCGTTAAACTTCAATGTTGTCTTCTTTGCAGAGCTACTGATCCCAGTAACCATGCCATTCCAACTCTCAGGCAGCTGTCTGAGAATCAACAATGCTCGAATCACATCCTTGAATTCAATATCAACTGTTGCTAACTGGTCGACAATCTCATTGAATTTGTTTAGATGTTCTTTGAAATTCTCACCTTCAGCCATCTTCAGATTGAACAACTTCTTTATCAAGTGCACCTTGTTTATTGCAGATGGTTGCTCATACATCTCAGAGAGGGCTTCCATAAGAGACGCTGTAGTCTTCTTTGTTTTACAATTGAAGACTACAGACTTCAATTATGTCAATCTTATGGTGCCAAGTGCTTTCTTGTCAAGTACATCCCATTCTTCCTTATTTATATTTGCAAGAATCGTACACAAGGGTTGGTACAGATCCTTCATGTAGAGGTAATCGTCTATCTACATCTTCTAATACCCGAAGTTTGAACCATCAAGCTTCTCTATTCCTTTACTTGATTCCTTCTCTGAAGTCATTGCTCCCACTCGAACCAAAAAACGACAAAAAACTTTCACAAGAATTTGGTCAAACACCGTCTATGCCAATGGTTACACAAACCAAAGCTCTGATACCACTTGTTGGGATTTAGACCGATCCAGCACACGTAGATCAATCTAAACAACTCTCCTTGAGAGTTCCCAGATCTTGAGATTCGATGGATCAAGAGAACAAGCAAACCAAATAAATATGGAGGACAAAAATAAAGAGAAGAGTACAAAAATTAAGTGGTTCGGCAATCTTGCCTACGTCCACGAAGCGCACCAATATTTCACTATCACTTCCTTGAAGGTTTTACAATCTGAGAGGGGAATTTCTCACTACAAAATACATGGCGTCGACAAACCAATCTAGACCGACGTCCTTTCCTTTGTCGGTGGTCTAGGAGACCCCAGTTTTATCCTTGGCCGGGGAATGAAATTTCAGCGGACGGGATGGCGGTTTATATGGACAGCCGACAAATGGTTGATCTATGGTCGGCGGTCCCAAAACCGCTGTCATATACCATATGTTGCGGTGGGCAAGACCGCTGAGTAATTATAAATGGAAGGCGGTCGTAGAGACCGCCGTCCATTATAGTACATTAGCCGGCAGTCTTTGACCGCTGTTAAATGGTGTTGGAATTGACTTCAAACGGCGGTTTTCCGCTCGCCGTGAATTAATTGCTAATGCTCGGTGGTCATGGATCACTGTTAAATGGGGTATTAATTATTTTGTGTCAGCCATTAGTCGGTGATCCGAACCGTCGAGGATTAGTATATTGAACAGCAGTCCTTTAAGACCATCGTGAAACATCTGTGTTTTTTTTTTTTTTAATAATTTCCCTATTTCTACAAGATTACGAACCTGCAAATAAATACAATTCAATTTCTATGAAACCTGTAGAAGAAGAAACACCATAAAAGTGTCCAAGGTTAAGTCTATTACAATAAATCATAATAGAATATACAAACATCCAAGGTAATATATACAATGCCAAAAGGGATCGTGAGTGCATGGATAGCAAAAGTCGCTATGGATCATGACGATCAACACCTCCAGGGCCCTGCTGATGGTCTCCTCCACCCTACAATATAGATTATATAAACTAGTTTTAGTTATCACGGTTATATTAAAGTAAATATCAAATATATAACTAAAGACTATAGACATGTTGATATAGATTCTACCTGCTGACACGTCAGGCTCAATACCAAGTGTTGTAACTCAGCTAGCTGAGCACTATGCTTGGTCTGGACACTAGATAGTGTAGTACTGGTCTCGGCCTGGATAGAAGCTAGCCGAGCAATCTCCTAATCCTTCTGAGCTAGCTGAGCATTCACTTCCTATAAACCGGATCGCAAGGTAGCAACCTCTACCTTTGTAGTCGTGGTCCCTTGAGACTGCGTCCACAACCTGGATGGTGCATGTCCCATCCCCATCCCGCTAATACAACCGCGTCTCTCAGATCCCATGACCTGAGCATAGGTGTCATTGCGGCCGGTGCTATCCTGCGATTCCTCTGGGAGTGATGCCCTAGCCTGCTCCATATCCGTCTGCATGCATGCAACAAATATATGATTAGGAAAAAATGTGATGTAGCTCGGAGCATTTAGGTAGTGAAAATAGTACAAATTTAGAACTATTCACTATTATATTTAAAGTAATTTATGTTCATGGATGAGTGCCCGTGCTGAGCCTATAAAGTTTTAATGAGCTGGAGCCTTGCTAGAGATTTATGAGCCTGAACTGAGTTGGAAAAAGCTCGGCTCGTTTACGGCCCTATTCTTGATTAGACGCCGCTCTATAAGAGAGTAGGAATCTGGTGATACCTTTGAACCCATGATATTGGGAAACTTTGCTTTGCATCATTTACGAAGACGAGTCTTCCTTGATGACTTTACATTTGGTTTTATGTTGCGTTTGGCCTGGTTTGTGCTATTGGATAAATATTTATTAGATAAGTAATTCAATGGGAGCACTCATTCATACCAGTAATAAACTGCTTAATTACTTGAAAAAAAAACATTTATCCAAAAGCACAAATTGGATGGTATACACAGTGAAAAGACTTACAATTCCTTTCATTCCACCGCATTTAACTAGGTTTCTGCAAAGGTTCCTTATGTCACACCGAGAAGAGAAGTTCACAACAGCCCAACAGAGAAGTTCACAGAGTAGAGAAATTATGCCCTGATCATCACTGTCAGATACAGGCTTGAATAAACAATCTATCATTTCAACCTTCGGTGATTGTGTGCATACTGACGCTCTATAATGAGAAATCCATGGCCATTGCCTGGAACTGACCACCTATGAATTTCAATGAATAAAAATAGTCAAGTTACTTATGAAGGATAATATTGTCATTTGAAAAACGTTCTCCCTTTGGTTTAATCAGATTTCTTTGCCACATATAATTGTGCTTATTCAGTTAAATAAATATAATTAACTAGGCAAAAGGGCATTAAAATTATTTAATTATATTAATTATTAGTTGTACAGTATAACTTGGCTAAAACAATCCTTTAGGCTCTAAAACGTCTAAAAGGTTTTCTAGAATCCCAAAAGTTACAGTAAAGCTCCATCTAATATTTATTTTAGAATACTAAAAGTTATACTAACACTCTATCTTCTAATGCTTAAGTTGCA
>JAUPMG010263842.1:0-20163 GCA_031762675.1 Pachysandra terminalis
GGAACAAGAATTGGCCTTCAACGTCCAGCATATCACTTAAATCACATTTCGCTAAAGGTGCCTCCCCACACCAGAACGCGGCTCGGGGATGAGGCCTGCCGGAAGAGTCCACCTTGGAGCCTTTTGAGATCTTCATTGGGGCATACGCTAGGTACCGCTCCCAGGAAAATATTTGCAGAAACCCGACATCCACAAGGGTCTCAATCAGCCTTTGACCGTGGGACCGAGCATGGTCTGTGGCCAATAGGTCGAGATTCTCGTACAGATTTCCCAAGAAGAGAGGAGCCAGGGGAATTGATACTCCTTGAACCAACCTGATCGCTAGGGGGAACAACTGCTCGTTCACTTTGTCATTCGGGAAGCCTTCCAAGACAAAATTGGAAAGCCAAAGACTGATGAACGCCTCGAAAAACGTAGGGCTATTCTGACCTTCGCCCTCGATGATCTCCATCACGTTGGAGCTACGAATCAGGTTTTCCTCCCTTCAAAAGAAGTGGATCTAGCCTGATTTCGTTCTACGAGATCCCTTACCCTCGCTCTTCTTCCCTTTCTTCTTGATGATGGGAGGTCTCGAAGACGCCCTCATACCCTCATAAAGAAGGTCTTCGATATCTTCCTCCACTCGAGACAACTTAATTGACGTCGGACTTTGAGCACCGAGTATCGACAAATAGCAAAGAACTTCAACATCTTCCAGAGTTAGAGTGATCTCCCTGAATTTCGTCATGAAGGTGTGAGTTTGTGGATTCTACCTCATCACTAGCTCCAACATGCCATCATTGTCTCGGGAAATCTCCACCAAGGAAACCCGAATGGCATCGTAAATACCGGCCTCCTTCAATTTCTTCTGGTAGACCGAGTTAGAAAGAACCGAGCGGCACCAAGTCGCCCAACCGGACAGCAATCCGAGGTGAGACTTAAAAGCTCACCTTAGAAATAGGATAATCACCCCGAGATACTCTAAAATATGGAGTCGTCCGAAAGCGCTTCCTTGCTCCTAATGCTTCATTAAAATCAGGATAAGGGGTCTGAATGTCCCCTTCCTCGATTTGGATAGGAGGAATCCAATAATTTACCTGTGTCCAGAAACCAGAAGAAAGCTCCGGTGGAGGACTTGGCGCCCTTTTTCCAGCTTTTGTGGTCTTCTCAGGAGATTTCGAGGACGCCATCACTAGTAAATATGGTAAAGAAAAAAAAAAGCTGCTCTGAAAAGAAAAGGCTACAGATGAGAGCTCCAGTTATAGAAGAAAGGGTGAGGAAGATGAAGTAGCAAAGATGTGAAATCTGATGCACAACACTTCCTCTTATAAATCTCAAGTACTCATGAGACCGCCTTGATCTTCCCGAAAGCGGTTTCGGGACTGCCAAGCAGGTAGAACAATGCTCAATCTTGGGAGGACACGTCAGCTCTAGCATTAAATGTGGCGTGCCCCAAGCCATGAATAGCAACCGTTTGACGGCTAATCAAAGATTCGACGATGATATGGCTGTCCAACGCATTTAATGCCTTGTCGAGTTGCACTTACAACGTGTCCCATCAACACGTTCTAAGTGCAGGGGGCTAATGATGATCCCTCAATTTGAATATTCAAATTGGACTAATAAGGAGAAGCCACCTGGCAAGCCCCCGGGCATAATCTATCAATTTCCCGCCTGAGTATATATATATCCGAATTTCAGAAGGCAATTTGATCTTATTCTAAAAATCCGAGAATAGAATTTATGATCTAATCTCGAGATTGAGAACAGACTTTATGATCTAAATCTCGAGATCAAGAAGAGACTATCCTAAATTGAAAATAGGAGTAAGGTTCCTCACCTAACTAGAGGATCACATCGATTACATCGAAACCCTCACGCTGAATATTTATCCAAGAAGCAATGACATAGCCTTGGTCATAAAGTAGTTTCTTTCTACGGCCCAAGTCCTAAAAAGGGGACTGCTTTGGGACAATCATACGCCAAATATAAAGGCACCCGAGATCGCATGTGGAGTTGTGATTACAACATCAAGTTATGCCTTAACTTGATGTTATGGAACACTATATTTGTGATCGAGTTTTGACCTCGATATCCAAGGAATAATCTTTAGAATATCTAGCTTGGGGACAACATCCCGAGCTTCTTAAAATATCTACACAATAAGACAAAAGGGGGGGGAGGGGTCGAGATACCTAAAGGAATGGTGGCCCAGAGAAACGTCCCATCAGACCCATAATGGTTGGTGGCAGTTAAGCCAGACCCACATGGGCGATGTCACATCAAAGGGACTGAGCACAGGGTAGAGATTGTTTGCACACTTGTATAAAGTGACAAGTGACAGTCGAGGTATGGGCATTACACGCGTAATCATCCTATCATGTCTAGCATCCGATGACTGACACTTGTCAATTATACTTTGTTTGGGAACTCTGGCTATAAAAACCCTCATTCTCACTCAAACAGGGATTAACACTTGATGCAAAAGAAGAACTTACTAACGAATTTGAGATCTTTGACCTAGAGACTTCTCTGCCTTTGTGCCATCTCTGAACCCATTCCTTGGGATTTCAAACTTTCCTCTTGAGTCTATTGGTGATTTGACTTTACAAGACAAGGAAACCTCGTATTGGAACGACTGTCAAGTTTAGGCCAATACGAGACAAGCTTTTGAACCGATATCCTCATTTGGTTAACCATTCACAAGGTGACACTTGTTATCTTGTTAATCCCTTTTGTTAGCCAATTTCGGGGATCAACAGTACTAGCATTTTCTGCGATTTAGAACAAAATCCAAATTACGATCATTATCAATTACGACATGGGTTGCTTGCTTATTGGGATGATTATTAATGGAGGTGAAATGAAGCCGTGGAGGATACAAATTGAGTTACAGAGATTTCTTCCATCACATCACTGACTTGCTCTTTGCCACCTGGCTAAACTAAACTACAACTACTAGACTACTACTGGTTCTAGAAACATTTGAGATCCTCTTCAATGGCTCCAAAAGTTGGCAGAATGTCCACCTCTGTTGAAGGTGACTTCCCTTGATCAGGTCCCATGAGGGAGACGGAGAATATCGAATGACTAAAGCTAAAGTATTGAAAATAAATATTTTGGAGTTCGAATCCCAGTTGGTAGCAAGATGGGCTCTAGTGGGCGTCTCCGGAGGTAAGTCTCAAGTTCGAATCCCACTAGAAGCACTGTGGCCAGGGTTTACCTTTAATGCTCCCACCCCGAACGTGGATTAGTCCCACACCTATGTGGGTGTGGAGACACCACGTGGTTAAGACCAAAAAAAAAATAAATAAATAAATATTTTGGATATTGTATTTCAAGGATTTACTTTTTGAAGGTTGTAAACGATTCGAATCACGTACCTCGATGCACACAAATTCAAATCTACAGTGAAAGATTTTTATTGAACTGAAAAAACTTCTCACGTCGGAATATATGATTGCTAGAACCATATAACAATAAACCCATACTCAAACAATCAGATCTCTATATAAGAATCTCAATAGCAAAACCAAATCTCTATAGAAAAAAAGAGATAAGGAAAGAAGAGAGATACTCTCTAGATTGGTTATCTCCAAACATGAATTGTTTGATTGGGTGGGGAGGAGGAATCTTCTATATATAAAAGACTCAACTCAATTCATAACCCTATCTCCTAATCTCATTAGAAGATAGAATCCCACTTAATCTCATATCAAGCATGAACGTCCCGTTAAGTGGAGATCCAAACCAGATCAATCGCACATAAATCCAACAACTTTGATACTCAATTTTTTCGTCAAAGGAAAGAAAATTTTATTCTTAGCATGAAATTCTAGATGATCTTGAAACATAAACATAAGAGGGATGCAAGGAAGCAACATGCAACATTATAAAACCCTATTTTTTTAAAAAAAATTATTATCAGTTATTAAATAACTTGCATCGGGTTATGTAATTTTTGTCCTTTTGCAAGGTTTCAAGTGCATCGCATTGTTTTTAAGCATTTCTCCAAGGCAATGTTGGGATTAGGGATGATTCCTAAGACAAATGCTCTGTAAATTCTCAGAGAATGTCAAATGCTCAGAAATCTAATCCCTCTTTTTGATGTGTCATTGCCCTTTCATAGCCTTAGACTCGTTACTTGTTTGCAACGTTTCACGAACAGATTGAAAACGTTTGATTGAATAGACATTTTCATTTAAATATTCAATATCCAAAACGTCTAATTCAGTATATAACGTTTCAATAGATGCTTTTGCAACGTTCGGATTAGTAATGAATATGAGGTTATAAAGTTAAGGATGCATTATGTTCTGTGTTGATTCAAGTCCTTAAATACTACAAGATCTTCGAGGATCTTGATATGACTTATCTTTCTGGCCCTCCATTCCTAAAAGTCTGATGTTTATTTCCCCATATGCTTTGAGTGAAAGACTTTGAATTCATTAATTTCGAAGAATAATTAAACGTCAGGGAATGTTCCCTTAATAAATACAATTCAAAATATTATGATTTCGAGATATCATAATAATTGATGACTATTTCGAATGATAATCTCGAAATAGCAATACTATTGTTTTAAATGATCATTTCGAAAGGTCATTTCGATAGATTATCTAAAATGCTTAGAATTATTATTTTCAAATAGCAACCTCGAAATAGTATACTAACTACCTCATTATATAAGATATTACTTATGATGACAAATTGGCCCTCTCGAGGTGGCTAACCTAAATATACTATACTTGTTAGATATTTCGAAGGTTTTCCTTCAAGAATATAGTTTGAAGCCAATTTCAAGTAAAACTTCGAACATATTATTAATTTCGAAGTGATTCTCCCGAAATGGGCTTTCGAAATATACTGTTCTGAAAACATTCTCCCACTGACGGTGGGCTTTTCGAGAAGATATTCAGAATTTTTAATTATGCATTCTTTAGAACGTATATTTACATAACCGACCTTGCCAGATGACTTATTATTATTGGATTAAATCAATTTTCAAATTGGTTCATCAGGTACTGATACCCGATAAATCCGATAAAACTGAACCCATTTAAAAGAAATTCAATCGGAGATCCAGTTATTGTTCTATAAAAAAAGATGGACCCATTAAAAATCAGATCTATACGGGTATACCCAACTTGGATTTGTTAAATAATTTATTTATTATTCTTTAAAGATAAGATATTTGAAACTGAATAAAAAATTATTTTTATATTTAAATAACTCATTAGTTAAATTTTTGACAATCAACAACAATAATATTAATAAATTAATTTAATCAAAACTAAACGAAAATTAATCTATAAATTTTTAATTTTTAAATAACCACTTGTATTAGACATTCATTTTATTTTATGGATGATGTGTAATAGGTGGTGTAAATATTCTATCTAAATTTAGCTAAATCTAAGATTTTGGAATGAAATCGTTTTCGTGCTAATCAAATAATATTTATATAGCTGAAATAAATGTTTATATATATATTAGTGTAATAAGTATCAAGTACCTGTTCAGGAAAAAAGAAAGTATCGAGTACCCATTCAGAATCAGGTATTTGCAAGTTTGATCTTGGGATCAAGGGTGATGACAACCTTGGACCCGACAGAACCCAGATCCATCCCATATAATAGGGTTTGGTTCTAGGACATTTTAGACTCGTCGTGAACCCAATCAGTTGACACCCCAGTTGAGACTGCTTGTGTTTACGGATAAGTCCTTGTAGATAAGTGATCCTATTAGAGCACTAATCTATAATTCTAATAAGTTGCCTATTTATTTTTATTTTTTTTTAAAAGGTGTTTGATAGACACATATATCTAAGTGCTTATTTAAGAAGAAAATAAGTGATTGTCTAATTAAGAATTGCTTTTATTAAAGGAGTTCTTAAAAAAAAAAATGGGAGCAAAAGAATTTGTAATTTTGTTTTAATAGAATGATCATCATAAAAGTTATAACATAAAAGTCTAGGGGGTTAAATGATCATTATAAAAGTCATACTATAAAATTCTAGGGGTAAAATGGTTATAAGAATCACCTACAGATGTGACTCCTTGAAAAGGACAAAACAATACGAAATCCTATAGAAGTGCAAGGGGGCAAAAAGGTCATGATAAAAGTTATACCAATGGTTGTAGTCTTATAGAGCAGCTTCCTGCATAAGTGATAAGGAGAAGCTGCTCCTTCCCTTGGTGCTTATGGGTACACTAATCCATTTGACAAGACCAAACACACTTTTAACTTAAAAGAGTGCCTTAATAAGCTAAAAGCCCAAATAAGCACTTAAATTAAACTGCACCAAACACAACCTAAATTTGATTAGTTGATTCCATGTTTCTATCATAAGATGAGCTCCTTTTCAAATATCTCAAGTACATTTTCAAATATCTTGAGTACAGATGAAGGATATATCAGCCTTAAAAGATGTCAAAGCATCACTCAAGTGTACAACCATTAGCAAGAAATGTGACAGATTGTCACCAAAACCCACCTCATACCTTCACCTCTCTGTCTTTGAAGTACCAAACAAAATCATCAAAATTGGAAGAAAAAAAAAAAGGGACAGAAACAATACCCTCCTCACCATCTGACCAATGGACCCATCCATGTCAACGACCTCGTACCCGTGCTATAGAGGTGTTGCAAACCCTGTCACCACATAAAAAGAAAACAAGGTCAAGTGGATTAAAAAAACAAAAGACCCCCTCCTTTTGATTCTTCACTCCCATGACTTTTCAAACAATAACAAGCAGTTCCAGCAAGCTAACCATCATTTGGATCCATTAAGAAGCATAATATCTTGTCCTTATCACCAGTTAAGAGAATATGTATATACTTTGTAGGTGTGGTTTATGTGATATGGGGTCAGGGCTCAATGACTGATAGGAGGGTCAGAATGCACTTAAGGGATCTTGGGAGGGTGAGAAGGGGGTTTTTGCAGCATAGAGGCGTTATACTTCTTCAGGTATGCATCCGGGATGAAAAAGTAACGATCAGTATATTTCTGTTAACGGTTCTGACGGCCAGGCGTCCAGGATCTTCCCTTGAGTTAGGCTGCTGGGGGTGGGCCCCAAGCAGCGGGCCTCCAGCCCACAAGTCCACGGTGTCTCTCCGAGATTACCCTCTCGTAGGACCAAGAGCTGCAACGTGGCACAAGGTGGACTGTCCATCTGGCCAATCCATTTAAGCCATCTACAGACTTTCAGTACATATTGTAAGATAAACAAATATACCCTCCCTCCCTGAATATGTATATTTTGACTTTCAGTAAATAATGTACGACGACCAAATATAGCCCCTCTCTCCAAATCATTGGGTTGAGGTTTTTACAAACAGTTGGTAGTGGGTCAACCTGTTTACAACCAGTAAGGCTAATGGGCATGGAATGATTAATGATTCATGATTTAAGGGCTTTAACAAGGTTTTATGTCAGTCGCTAACCAGATGAAAGAATCCTTTTACCTTGGCTTGGGACCAACAATACACAAAGAGATATGCTGATAGAAAACATAGTTGACAGGGTTTTGATTGATAGAATCCCTAACTAGTGTGAGAATAGTTGTGATGAAACCAAGGAGTTTCCATTAACAATAGGCTTACATGATGGATGATTACATTACCTGCATTTAGGAGAGAGTGCTCTTGTGCATGTTATTTGCAGATAATCTGGTATTGGTAGATCAAACTAGAAAGAAATAAATGCAAAACTAGAAAAATGTTTCAAAGGAAACCAAATCATAGGAATTAGGATGACGCAATACTAACTGTTGAGAACCAAGTAACTTCCAATAGGTATTCACATCTGTTATATGAAGATCAAGGAAGATGTTGCACATATGAGTAGAATTGGACGACCTAAATGAAGAGGCGCCTCAAGAGTGTTGCAAGGCTAATGCATTTCACTAAGGATCTGTTTGGATTGCCGGAAAATAAAGAAAATAAAATTCTGTAAAATATTTTACAGATACATAATTTTTTTCTATATTTTCTTGTTGTTTGAAATGAGGATGGAAAAAAAAAATCAGAAACTACATGGAAAAAAAAAAATCAGAAACTATAGAAAAAACAGCAGCGCCGGCCAATATTAGAGACAATTCAAGGCGGGGGAGAGAGAGAGAGAGAGAGGAGGTTGTCATGTGTGTGTGTGTGTGCGTGAGTGAGAGAAAGAAAGAGATGAGAGAGACTTTATCGGAGAGCTTTGAGAAAAAGGAAGGTCGTGATGGAAAATAACTTCCGGTAGATTTTTTGGAAGTTGTTTTCCAGAATTTTTTAAAACTCGTTAAAATATTTTCCTGTAATTTATAATTTCTGTTGAAACAAACATCAGAAATTTTTAAAATTCAAGAAAATATTTTCTTTTCCACTATTTTCTGGTGATTCAAACAAAGCCTAAAGTTAAAAGGTAAAGCTCATAAGACCTTAGACCAGTAGTGATATTTGGAGCGAAATTTAGAGAAACTAAGAAACAAGAGATTCATTGGATCAGCATAACCAATATGATGATGTTCAGCTGGACGTGTTTAGAGACCAAGAAGAAGATGAAGAATGGAAGTAACCAAGAAAGTTCAGGAGCAGCTCCAAAAGTTGATAAAATAACGTCATACAAATATACGAGGAAACTTTGGTGATGACAACTATCAGTTTAGCTTCAACCACAACAAGTTTCAGGGCATATCAATATTTCTTTCCTTAGAAACCATGGATATAGGCATGAAAACTACGATGATTTACAGCTTTTTTGCATTTTTTTATATCTCCGTGCTGTGGTCACTCGATCACTTCCCCATAAGGGAGTCAAGGAATGGAACCCCCAACCCTCCCCACCCAATCCCTCTTGAGAGAATGTCCTACCAATGTCCGAAGGACAGGAGGACAGCTTTTTTGTCTTTTATATTCTATGAATAACAAAAAATTTACAGCTCCATAGTTCTTCTACATTTTAGGGGGTATATTGAGTTTCATTCTTACTACCCAATAGAATATGGAATACTACTCACAAGGTATGATAATAATGAATTACCAACGATGATCACTGAATATTGCTCAAAAATTAGCACTGAGCAATTGAAAATTAATCAATGACTGACTGGTTATAATCCCTATCGCTTCCACTAACACCATAAATTTCAATACTCTAACCTCTAAACTGCATTTTGCAATTGTCTATAATATTAACGAAACAGATACACATTATATGTAATATCAAACGGGAGTTTTAGTGTTTATTTGGCTCTTTCTAAGTTCAATTGTTATTTCACAGCTTTCTTAATTTTAATTTCATACATTAAGATATCAGAGTAATTACAAAGCCCCATTGGTCAAGTAAGCAAGAACAAAAATCAGTACCCATTAGCCATTTTTTTATATTTTATTTATGTTGCCTCTTTCAACAAACTAAATCTATATTAGCACCGTTGAAGATAACTATATATCTAAATAAAAATAGAGGTATAAGCAAGTCCAGCTTCTGAATGGAACGCCTAGGCATGGTAGTAAATATGTAGATCAAGTAAAGTATTGCATGCCATAAGGTGCATCAAACCCCTTAGTGGAAGATCTCAGATTAAATAAAAAAAAAAAATTTATCGTAAGAATCTTTGAACTATAAATATAAACACCTGATTATGACCAACATAACTCAAAATACTGTCACATGTATCCACAAGACAAACCATTAATCAATTGACTGTAGTAGTTATCCAGTAATTCCTCTTTCTCCTCGGGATCTGTCCGTTTTCCAGAAAATTGTAAGAAAAATATATTTTTCAGAATTCAAGTTGTTCACATGTTTGTTTCGGCAAACCTTTCATTTTTTTTTTTTAAAATCCAGATATGATTTTTCAGGGAGGGGGGCTATATTTGGGAAAATAACTTCCCCAAATTTCAGGCGGAAGTTATTTTCCATTCAAATGCAAGTTGTAACACCCAGCCCTTTCACCGAACCATTGAAATGCTACATCTCCTATCATCAGCACGATCGTTATTGTAACCCCCTCCCTACTTCCCTTCCTCCTCTGATCACCATAATGTTTAAACTCGGTATCGCATCGGGGATTAGCCAATCAAAAAAATGACTCAATTTGTTATTTTTTAAAATAAAAGAAACTTTTTGAGAGGTGCCGGACAATCCATAGTCAGATTGTTTGGAACGGACAATCTGATTCAGTTTCGGACCGAATCAGTGAATTTTTAATAAATTAGGGATCAGCTTGGGATTGCGACTCGCCCCGAGCAGATCCCGATTTGGATTGGCCAATCCGGACCGAGATCAGCCAATCCTTGACACCATGCTGATCACCATAGATTCTTCTCCTTTGACACCGATAACCCTGTATCTCTTTATACAACTAAGTGATCATTCATCAAACATGTTCACTTGCCCCACTTAATCAATTGTTGTGCACTATTAATCAAAGCCCTCTTTTCTGAATTGTCTGGTGAAACAAACAGAGCAGGCACCAAAGAATATAGAAGAGACAGAATGGATAGAGTTACCAACGAGCGTGATATCTGATCATATATCTACGCGTATGTAAAAAAACTCCAACTAAAAGCATGTGCAACGGAATGGCAGAGTATGAAACACTAATAAAATACGAATGAAACGAGAAGTCATGACCTACCTTCTGAAAGCCATCCCCAATTTCCACCGTTTATAGACAACATTGAAGTAAGCAATGCCGAAGCAGTAACGGTGTGCAATGGCATCAAAGACTGAGCGCAACCCAGCTCCAGGGGAAGTCTACAAAGTAGCATTAAAACAGTAATAAATAAAGTTGAACTGAAAGAACATCATAAATAGAGAGGAACAAATTGAAACCAACGGAAATTTCAAATGGGTTTCCAAGAATTTAACTGGGTTCGCTAGGAGGAACAAACACACACACACACACAAATTTAATCACTAAGCATCTGGACTCGCTAGGAGGAACAACACACACACACAAATTTAATCACTAAGCATCTGGACTCGCTAGGAGGAATGCACACACACACAAAAATTTAGGAGGAATGCACACAAACACACACAGATTTAATCACTAAGCATCTGGGTTCTCTAGGAGGAACGCACACACAAATTTAGGAGGAATGCACGAGCACACACAAAAAAAATCATTCACTAAGTAGCTGGGCAAGCTAGGAGGAATGCACGCACACGCACAATTGGACACAACTGGGCACACGCACACACACACACACACAACTGGATACGCACGCGCACGCGCACACACACACACACACAAAAACTGGGTAATCACGATATAAGCTCCCAATGAACTGAAAAGAAGTAAGAAATGCACATTCATAACAACAATAAAGAGAAGAAGTTGAATAAATGACTTTCAGAAACTAGGATCTCGACGATATGAACAAATATATTTAGCAAACAATTCCAGTAATTTCAAGAAAGAATACCAAATCGGCATCTAAGAGTTAAGACTAACAGCAAGAATCAACAAAAGTAAATAAACTTAAACAATTTGAAATTAAATTTCAATGACAAACTAATTCAATGTAAGATAAATAAACCTGGAGAAGAAGGAAAGTCTGTGTCTCGAGCAATGTTGAGCAGAGGTTGGCCCTGCAGAAGCGAAACCACCGAACTTAGTTGCTCCTGAAGCGAAAGACAATACCGGTGATGATGATGATGTTCTGCCGGAGACATTTGTGAATGTCTTAGCCGAAGCAGAGGAGAATAGGAAGGATCGTCTTGCACAGTTAGCTGCCATGTTCTCTTCTCCTCGCTCTGCAAAAGCTACGAACCCTACCTAATCTTCATCTTGTGCAGGTTACTGGTTGACCGATTCGGAACGAACCGCCGATTGAGATGGGATGGTGAACCGGACCATTTATTCTAGTTTATTATGACTCGACAAATGGACCATGAGAAACCCTAACCAAGATCACACCCACTCGGGTGTCAACAGGTTGGATTCGGGACGGGTTTAGCAAGTCCCGGAATTGAACCCTATTATATGGGATGGTTCCAAGTCTTGTCAGTTTCGGATTCGAGGTTGTCACCTTTAGTCTCATAACCGAACCTGCAAATATCCGATACTTATTACACATGTATATAAAAAATATTTATTTCAACCATATTAATATTATTTGATTATGATGATAATGATATAATTCTAAAAAAAAAATTAGAGTTATCTAAATTTATATAAAATATTTGCACCAACACACATTAAGCACCGTCCATAATACAAAATGAATGTCTAATAAAAATATAGACATTTAAAAAATAAAAAATTTGTAGATTAACTTTTATTTAGTTTTAATTAGATTAAATAAGTAATATTATAATTGATTTATCAAAAATTTAACTAATAAATTATTTAATTATAAAATCAATTTCTATTATTTTTAAATGTCCTGTATTTAAAGAATAATTAATAAATTATTTAACAAATTCAAAAGACCTAATACCCGTTGGGTATACTCGCGTAGACCTGATTATTAATAGGTCCATATTTTACGAAACAAGAACCGAGCCCGAGTATAAACTGGGTCTATAAAGCTGGAATCAACACCTTTTAAATGTGGTATGTTTTATCTGGTTTATTGGGTATCAGGTACCTATTGACACCCATAATCCTAAACCTATTGGGACGGTAAAGGTCATGTTCGACCCAATTGCAAGGTTTTTTTAAAAATAAATGTCTTTTTTAAGTTAAATTTTTAATATTTTAAACATACTTGTAAACTTATATTTATACATAAAATATAGGTGACTGACAAACAGACATATTAGGGATGGTTTCAGCCAAACCCTAACCTGACTCACGAGTTACCAAACCCTAACCACCAGGAGCGAGCAAGCGGGACAAGTTACCCGTTCAACCCACCCCCTTACCATCTAAGGGTGCAATTTGGGTCAGTTAAACTTAGACCAAAAAGCAAACTGATTTCAGTTTGGTTTGGATTGAGTTTCTTAATATTTAGTTTGTTTTGGTTTTGAAATTATAAAATCGAATTAGATTCGTTTGATTTTGGGTTGAACCTCCGGTTAAATCGAACCAAATAAAAGCCTAAATTCTAGTATATATAATTATAAACCGAATTATAATCTATATATGTATTATACGTGATTTATATGATATATTGATATTACATATAATACATAATACATAGAACATGATATTTTATATATATATATATATATATATATTATGTAATTCTTAAAAATATTGTATTAACCCGACTTAAAATGATCCAAACCGAACCGAAACTGTAGTTTGGGTCAGGTTGGTTTGGGTTTATGGTTTTCCATTTGAACCGTTCGGCTTTGGATTTGGAATGGAAAGTTCGGTTCGGTTCGGTTTTGGATTAACCATCATCAATGTCGGTTTGGTCTTGTGTTGATGTCAACCCGAACCAAACCAAACAAAACCCCTAAATTTATTGCCACCTCTCTACGTTGACGGGCAGCTTCAGAACTGGATCTTCTCTGAAATCGCATAAATCGTTGCAGGCGACGACATCTTCTCCGGCAAATCCGAGCTTCAAGTAAGGGTTCTATTATTCTCTGCTCCAAATTACACGATAGACAGCATCTCCAAAAGAAGAGCAACGCTCGTCGTTTGAGCTCGTCACTCTCAGTATTGTCCCATTGAGAAGATTCGATCGGTGGCCGTCGATAGGTTAGGGTTTATCATATTTTTCTCTTACTGTGCTGTTCTTATATTTTTCTCCATCAATCAAATATGAAAGTAGTCATCTTTGAACGTATGGGTGCAGAAATCAGTAGCATGTAGTTTGAGTTTTATTTATTTTTATAGAGAATTCCTGCTGTTTTGTTGTTCCTTTTTTCCTTTTTTTTTTTTTCATCATCTTGAGAAAGTCTTAATTCCAAGATGATTCAACTGTAAACATAAACACTAAGAACAGCAAAATAGAAAGCAATAACAGAGAGAATACAGAAAGATTACGTGGTTCATCATTGTTTCTGCACCCAAGGAGATGATGAGAACAATCCACTATCTCTGAGAAATTAGGGTTACGGAAAAGAGAACCACCCCAAAAGAATGTCCTCAGAGGTACATAGAACCTGGTATTAAAATACCGAAAATGTCCCTGGGTTTTTCCTATAATTACGAGGGATATCACGAGTCTAGTTTCTTTTGATTGTGGTGTTGCGGTTGCTTTGTTTTGTGTCAGATTCCTGTTGGTCTTCAAAGGATTATAGAGTTGAAGTTTTCAATTTGTGGTGGCATAAGCTAGAGTTGGGAGTTGGTCTTAGTCTCTTGTTCACATTTGGAGCATTAGACTGGGTCTTTCATTATTTCAGAAGTGATTGCAGTTCTTTGCCTTTTTGTCCTTATAAATCCCTAGATTAAAATCAGGTCTAACAATAGAGTAAGTTAGTTGAGTTACTACAATTTGGGATATACCATTGTAATCACATACTAGGATGTATGTTTAGTTTCCTTTTACATTCCCTTCATTTAAATAGCAATTTGGCTATATCACGGGAGTCAGTGTTCTATTCTAATGGAGTAATGGTTTTGACTGCTGATTCAAAAGCTTTGGGCTCTTGTGGATCATGTCCAATAAAACCCCGCATTTTTTTTAAAATTTAGGACTAATTTCAAGGGTGAAATTTGAATAACTGGTATTGAATTGGTGGAGGATGGGTGCCTAACACCTTCCCATCCTCTTTAACGAGCCTCTTTACCTATGATCTGGTTAACCATGTTCTATGCGTCCAGATAAATTAATATTATTTGATCATTTTGGGCCAACCACACCCTAACTTGGTGGATAGTGGCGACTCCACTTCCAATCAAAGGGTACGGATTCTTCTCCATTGACCCGAAGGTCGAGGTCCCACAAGGTTCCCAAGCCCAGAACAAAGATGTACCCTCATTTCTATGAATCACAAAATCATAATAGAAAAAAGACGGGGGAATATATAAAAGCACCCAATCCCTCCAATCTTAGCTGGAAAACAGAAGAAAATAAAATTGCGATATGTAATAATAAGAGAAAAAAAAAGGAGGAAAGAGCATTACGATACTTATGACCAGTCAGACACTAGCCCTTTCTCCCAAGCAACATATCCTCCGTCAAAATGCTCTTAGACATGGATTGTCACACAACATATCCTTTTCGATGTATATCGTTGATGTTGATTATGTAGGGGATCGTTGTTCAAGCAAATGCTAATTTTGGGAGGAATACCTAGCTACCAAAGAAACTATGTGAAAATTGGGGAAGAGTATCAACTCTATTAGACCGAATGAAAAGAAAAAATGGCTAGTGGATGCATTCTAGTTAATATTTGTTCTTAACTTTCTAGCGATTTTGGTGTAAAGTATCTTTTATATTTCTATTTTGTTGTAGTTTTGAATATGGGTGAATTACTTAGACACCCCTGGCCAAAATACATAGACAACCCCTCAAACCTTTATTGTGACACTTACCTAAACATAAAAAAATTAACCCTCCATCCCCCCTCCTTTACTCTCCTTGTCTCCTTTACTCTCCTTGTCTACAGGTTATTCTTTCTCAATCAAAGATGCCGGAGAAGAAGCTGGCGATCGGCCTCTCATGGGAACCAAAATTGCCTCCTTTCTTGTCTGGAACAAAAAACGTGTCCGAGCAATCAAAAAACCCACCAGAAAGTGTTACAGTGTGGAAACCCAGAAGTGAGCTTGTCGATGGACTGTTTGTTCCACCCAATGATCCAAGGAAGGTCAACAAGTTGCTTAGAAAACAAGTGAAGGATACTTCGGGTAAAAATTGGTAGGTTATTTGTAAATTGTATATTGTAATTTGTGCTGCCGTATTGAGGTTTTGTCTGATACAAGGCTTATCTGTAATTGTTTATAGGTTTGATATGCCTGCCCCAGTTATCACCCCTGAGTTAAAGAAAGATCTCCAATTACTAAAGGTTTGGCTTCTCCAACATTGTAATCCACTTTTCATTCTATTCATCCATACTTGTTTGGTGTTAGCATTGTTCTTCCATGTTCTGGAACTTGTGTGGCTCTATAGAAGTGATCTGTTTTAGCCATGTAGTACTTGTTGGATTAAATATGCTGATGTTCGACTTGGTTTGTATGATGACGTCTGCAGCCTGGGTATTACTTTAAATGCCTGATGTGTGTTTGTGTGTGTATGTATATATACTTATATATTATGAGGTGACTACTTGATAATTACAAAATGAGTTTTGGAGAGCAAAGCGGAATGGAAGTGGTTCCTACAATATGGAATGAATGATATGTATGCGCTTGATATCTATTTATTCTTTTAGTTTATGTATTTACTATGAGGGTAACTTAGTGTAGAAGTTCTAGCCCTTTGATTCATTGAGTCAGGCCAAGTTTTCATTGGTGGTGTAGTGTGATCAATTATAATGTGTGATGGATTCATGTTGTCAAGTTTTGCATCTGTTTTTAGGCTGGTAATTGTACAAAAATATTTGTGCCTCTAATATTGCAAGGAGTTAAAAAAAAAAGAAAAATTTTCTTGCAAGATCGACATTTACTTGCTAGACATTTCTTCTTCGATGTCTGCCTTGTAGTGTCATTGGCCATCTCATCTTTCTTTCAGACGTTACCAGAAGATGGTACTATGTTATTAGTTTTTGTATATATCATTGTCAATTCCTTTCATAGAACTGCTATGCATTAGCATTCATATAATGAGTAATTTGTGTGGTTCATCTTGATTAGAGTTTGCAGGACTGAACTCTTTTGCCTTTAATTTGAAAGTTCAAATCTGATTTTGTTTGTTGATGTGCCCCCATGATTGTAATAGCATATAGAGTTTGTAGCTTGGAAGCTTTTGCATTTATTAGCATGACAGCATTTGGTGGAATATTCCTCCCTCCCTTATGGGTAATATCTCATATTTATATCAAAATTTGTCACTGCTTCCAACTAGGCTTGTAAATGGGTTGGATTTGGATCGGATCATGGCACATTTGATTTGATAAGAAAACTCATATATCCAAATTCAATCTGATTAAGAATTGGATCAGATTTGATTGTTGGTAATCAAATCGAAAACCCTTTATGAAATCGGACATTTTTGGATTATATTCAGATTGGATTTGGATCATGATCCGATATTTATGTATACATGTACGTTGTATATTCGATATATACTACATATATTATATAACATATTCTATATCAAATTGGTTCCGATCTTAATCAGATTGGATAGGAGTATATCTGAATCCAATCCAATCAAGTCTCAGATGGAAAAAGATTTTTTTTTCCTTGGTAATTCTAAGCTTTTGGCTCCCCCCTCTTATGGCCCTTTTGTATATTCTCAGCCCTTTCTCTTAATAAAGTGTCATTATTCGTAGAAAAGAGAGTTGGATTTGATTGTTACTAATCAGATTATTGGATCATAAATCTATCATTTGGATTGGATCCCGGTCATGATCTCTTCATTTGATAGCCCTACTTCCAACTACTTGTTGATCAGTTTTGTGGTGGAGAAAGTGGTTTCACTGATTAAAGAAAGAAAAAGAAAAAAGTGCAGTTAGTGGTTTTCCTCCTTATGTTTATTTGTGCAGAAAACTTGGTAACACTTGTTTTTCCTTTTATCCAATGTATTTATATGTTTAACTCTATTGCATGAAAGTGTGTTTTTCTTAAGCTTTTATTTTTTATTTTTCAGTTGTGTTTGAATTTTATTTATAGTAAGTGATATTTTCATGACACAGGAATAATCACTGTTTAGTTGATAGAATCTGTTGTTATGAGATTGCTCCATAATTCTTTATGGCATGTGAATTTGGTGGCTAAGACGATGTTACTATCTTTTTCTGAATGTTTTGCTAACTAATGCATTTGGAATCTTCCAAGGCCAGATACTTTTGAATGCATTTTCAGTGTTTTGCATACATATTTCCCGAATACTTTTGTTTTTTAACAGTTATAATCTTTGCAATTTGGTCCACAATGATCACTTTTACTTTCTTTTCATTGATTGGAGTTGTGGTGGTTATATTTATAAATTTTTAGTCGAAACACTTTGGATGTTTTAATGGAGGCAACAAAACTGTCATCTGTAACAGTTTGGATGTTTCAGAAAACCTCATTAGATTGGAAAAGAGATTGGTAGGGAGATTTGAGGGGGAGCCTCCAGATATTTCGGAGGTAGAGGAATGGGTCTTGAAGGTTTGGAAAACGCTAAAGCCGGTGGTGATTAAAAAGATGTCCCCGACTTTGTTCCTGTTCTCCTTTGATTCTAAATTGGAAGCTGAGCAGGTGTTGAATCTTGGTGAGAGATTTCTGGGCCCTTATTTCTTGTACCTCAGTAATCTTTTTTTTTCCTTCCTATTTTAATGGTCACATCAAAGAAAGTCGAAGAGAGCCGGTTGCGAGGTTGATGGAGTCAAAGACGAGCGATCTTGGATCAGGGTATTTGGGGTTCCGTTACATCTTTGGTCCGAGAGAGTTTTTATGTCGATTGGTGAAGTGTGTGGAGGTTATGTTCGCACAGACTGTGCGACGGAGGATAGAATGGAGATTCAATGGGCTCGTATACAAGTGAAGAAACCTCCCTGCCCCAATTTATTTCGCTGCGGAGAGACAATGAAATATTTTCTTGCCAGATCTGGTAGGAGGATGAAACGTGCTGTGAAAGGAGGTTGCTATTGGTAAAGCAGCAAGGAGCAAGGTAGGGGATGATGTACGGACTGGTGGGGTCTCGTTGTGGTGACAGGTGTTGATACTATTTCTGTTGTTTTGTTAGAGAAGGGAGATAATGGGGCTGTCAGCAGTTTATGGCCCTTACAACCATAACATGTTAAAGGACATGTGGACAGAGCTGGATGATCTCAGGAGAGGGTGGGATTTTCCTTGGAGTGTAGGGGGTGATTTCAACACTATTAGATTCTGCTCTGAAAGGACAGGGTGCAGCAAGTTAAATTCTCATATGCAAGGGTTCTCGGATTTCATAGATCAGAATAGCTTGATTGAGGTGCCACTCTTTGGAGCGGAATTTACATGGACTAATAATCAGGATAACTGTATATGCTCTAAATTAGACAGATTCCTTATGTCTCCTGAATGGGAAGAAGCGTACTCGAGTGTACCAGCCGTCTCTCTTCCAAGACCAACTTCGGATCACATCCCCATTATGCTGATTTGTGAAGATAAATTCAGTAGGAAGTGTCCGTTCCGTTTGAGAACATGTGGATGGAGGAAGAGGAGTTTGTGGATTTAGTGAGAAAATGGTGGACTAGTTTTGTAGTTTCTGGCTCCCCTAGTTTTGTGTTTTGCAGAAAATTAAAGATGTTAAAGGAGGAGCTGAAGATTTGGAATAGAGTTAAGGTGGGTCAAGTTGAAGACAGATTGGGGATCTTATTGGACAAATTTAACAGTTGGATGTTATAGAAGACAAAGGAGAAATGGGTAGGGTGGAGAGAATGGAGAGAGAAAATTTGAAGAAGGAATTGGCTAAGGTGGCTAGGATGGAGGAAATCTGTTGGAGACAAAAGTCAAGAGCCACTTGGCTGAAAGAAGGCGATAAGAATACAAATTTTTTTCATAAGATGGCCAATGTTAGAAACAGAGTGAATACTATTAAAAGATTAGAAGTGATGAAGTGGTAGCGGAAGAAGAGGGAGTATTAAAAAAAGCAGTTGAAGAGTATTACAAGAACCTTTTTTTAGAGGAGGAAAGATATAGACCAGCTCTAGATGGGTTAGAATTCGTTAGTTTATCTCATTTGGAGGTGGAAGGTTTAGAGTTGGCTTTTTTTGAAGCCGAAGTGTGGGAGGCCATTAAGGCGTTGAGTGGTGATAAAGCACCGGGTCCGGATGGGTTCACAATAGGCTTTTACAAGAAGTGTTGGGAGGTGGTGAAGGAGGATGTTATGAAGGTTTTCTTTGAGTTCTTCGAGAAAAGTAGATTTGAAAATAGTGTTTTTTTTTTTGAATGGTAAGATTATTTTATTCAAAAATTAAAGAATTAAAAGTTACAACCTACAAACCTAGTCCAATAAACACTAACACATTTAGTCCCACCACAAACCCCAATTCCTGTCGAATTCCTCAAAAAGCATATGTTTGAATTCTTCTTGTGAAGATACCCAAAAAAAGATAAGTGATAAAACTCTCTCTACCAACTTCTGAACTGAAGTCTCTTTCCCATTGAAGATTCTATTATTTCTTTCACCCCAAATCAACCAAAGAATAGCTGCAGG
>JAUPMG010263852.1:0-20160 GCA_031762675.1 Pachysandra terminalis
ATTCTTCAGCATCTCTTCATTGTGAGTTTTCCTTTAAATCTTGTGTATTTACTTTCCATCTAATGTCATATCGTGGGAGAATTCCTTTCTCTTTTGCATGTATAACCCTTCCCTATGATCTTACTAATAAAACCCAAAAAGATTGCATGAGAATAATAATATATGTATCACATAATTAAACCAAGAACCAGAAGCTCATTAGTATTGTTCATATCTGTAGTAATTTAACTAATAATTTGACCACGTCATTATGTACGAATCCCTACGATGATTAGAAGAATCACCATGTGAAATCCCAAGGCTTAAATCAACTCTCCCTGCACTGGCAGCCTAACCGGTGTGCTGGTTAGCCTGCTGGGTGATGAAACTAATTACCTGGGCACAGGCAGGTTACTTCCTAGCCTACCGGACACCTACCGGTGTGCCGATAGCCTACCGGTAGGGTTGTACAGACCCTACTGATATACCTTTACCCCACTGGGACCCTACCTAATGCACCCTTGGCACATGCCAGCAAGCTTAGCCCAACTGGTGTACCGGCATCCTGCCGATTGAGCCAAGCCAGCACACTATCCTGTAGGATGACTCTACCGGTGTGCCGGCATCCTGTCGGTGGAGCTTTCCCTTCACCATTGCCTGCTGGACATACCCTGTGCCCTGCCCCACACCATGACCTACCATTGTGTCGGCCACCTTGCCGTTAGCCTGCCAGTTGGTCACAGTGAACCATTCTCTATAATTTATGACCTGGTAAACCTCTAATTGACAGACCCAAGATATTTGTGACATTCTAAACAACCTAATGAACCTTTATCACCTTCCTAATGGTTTGAAATTCCTATAAACTGATATAATTGAATTGTCTATGTGCTAGTATGATTGCTGAACTTTGTGAATTGATATAAGACCTTGTGATTGATTAATTAACTGTATTAAGACTCTTGTTTATGTAAACATCTTAATTCCATAAGACTTAGCATATTTAACTATATTATGTATAATTCTATCATCATGTACCTTGTGCTTCAGACCATATATTTATGGGAATATTAGGTGATTATTAGTAGCCTAGTATCATGAGATTGTGCTCATGTCCATGCTCTTTTGAATATATGTGATGTGTTATTTTTATGGGTGAATTGCATTAATAAACGGACCTGAATCAATGAGTTGCATATGAAATCCCGGTCGAGAATGCTTTTTTTTTTACTATTAACCAATTATTATGTATACTACTTAAGACTCAGGGCAGGTTATACCATTTTTTAGTCCATTGAGAGACTTATTATTTTCGCCCAATGTGAGAGGTATGGGACTCAAAATACTTGTGGTAAGATGAAAGGATTTGGGATAGACCTTATATGGGGGTCCCAATCTGAATCATAAGAGTCAACCCTTTGGCATTCAGGTTATTCACTTTTCTATTGAGGTTAGTCCTAATTATGAATGCCTTGGATTTTTGCATTTGCCTGGCCGCAAATAAGTAGGGGAATTGTGCCCTCTTGGTCAAAACCCCTTAAAACTATGATGCGCACATAGAATATCTTACATTGAAAGTGACCCTGTATGGGGGGAATGGTTCGAGAAGACATTCTTGTTCAATGTAATTGATTGGTCTACTGTGGAGATTTGAACCATTCGAATATCAGACTTCATGCATATTGTATTATCATATGCTTGTTGACATTATTGATGTTATCTTGTGTATGATCACAAGATATGATTTTCATATAGACTTAGGCATATAGCATGATAAAATGACCATGTGATATCCTTATTGTGATCACCCCACAGTCGGTGGACCCTAAGTCGATCGGGTAGTTTTGGAGTCGCCGCCATCCATTGAGTTCGGGTGTGAATGATCACCCATGATATGTCAGTTAATCCCAAAAATAAATAAAAAAAATTAAATAAGCAATAGTCTAACCAAATTTTGGGTAAGGAAGTTTATTTGAAAGATGGGAAGGTGTTAGGAACCCATCTACTCCCGGTTTAACCTGTTACCTAGTTCAAAGATTATTTGGCCAATTATTAAAATTCTACAAAAATAATTAAATTAGCTAAAATTCTTGAAAATTCTAAAAATGGGTTTAAAATGATAAAATACTAAAAACAATTCTAAAAAGAAAATTTTAAAATTTTAACATCCTAAATATATTAAAATTCTAAAAATAATGTGAAACACCAATTAAACTCACAAAAAGAAATTTCATTCATAAAATGGTTTCAATTCTGACAATTATAATATCATAAAAAAATAAAAATAAAAGAAAAATATACCTGTAGCAGTTGTGCTCTTGATGTGCTATTCTTTGCTTTGGAACTTCTTGGCGAACTAGGTTTAAGAGACGGCTATTGTGCTCGACTTAGGATTGAGAAGAAGAAATAAGCTAATCATTTTTTTTGTTTCTGCCAAACAGGGCCTTAGGTCATATTTTCTGGTTTTTCTTTGGTTTTTGGGTTCGGTTCAAGTTGAGTTTGGCTCTGGGTTTGATTGGGTTTGGTTCAAGGGGTGTGGTTCGGTTGAGTGGAATTTGGAATGGGTTCAGATGGGATTTGATTGGGTTTGATTCAAGGGGTTTTTTTTTGTTATTTTGGGTTTTATGGGGTTGGGCTAAGTAATTAAATCTCGGTTTTTTTCGTGACAGGAGGACGGAGAAGAAATAGGGGAAGAAGGGAAAAGAAAGAATAAGGGAAGGAGAAGAGAAGGAAGAAGAAGGAGAGAGAGAGAGAGAGAGAGGGTTTCGGAAAAGAGAGAGACGAAGGAAGTGGCGGGAGAGAGGGAACTGAGGTAGTGGTCTTTTGGATTGAGGTTGAAGATGGGTTACATGTTTAATTGTTGCTGCTGTTATCACAGTAACAACAAGAAATTTAAACACTGGGACAGAGGCGCTGGAAAGAATGAAGGCAGGGGTGAGGAGACTGTAGAAACCGAGAGAAATGAGAGATGAGGTTGTGAGGTTTGGCTTTGCACAAAGAACAGGGGAGAGGGGTTCTCGATTCAGGTTTGAAGGTGGAGGACGGTGGTCTGTTAATGGAGTTTGGTCCTCTGCAACAGTAGGCTGAAAGGGATGTTCAGTGGTGCTTGGAACGGGAGAGATATCGGGTGAAAGAGCGTGATGGTTTGAGGTGATTCAAATGGTGGAAAAAGAGTGCAGAGAGAAAGGGGCGGTGTTTGATTCGGCTGAGGAAGACAAGGATGTGGGGGTAAGCAGTTGCGGACGGTGGTGGAGGAACTAGAGCTCACCGGAATCTAGGTTGGTTAGAGACGAAGGTGTTCGAGTTGGCCGTCGGTGGTGAAGAAAACAGGATCCGGTTGTGAAACGTCGGGTTAAATAAGGTTAAAGGATGTCGGAAATAATCGGAAGTGATGCCGGAGGTTAGGCGCTGCCGCCGAGTGGGGAAAAAAGATTGTTTAGGGTTTTCTTGAAGAAGTTGGAGAAGAAGCTGAAGAATCGTCGTCAGGGAGAGCTTCTGGTGTTGGTCTCCTCGGGGAAGAAAGAGGTGAAGGCCGGTTGTGTGGAGTTGTTTTCGGTGGTGCGCGGACAACGGGAAGAAGAGAGGAGGGCGTTGGTGGTTTTTTTTTCTCCCTTTTCTTGTTCGTCCTTGCTTTCACATTACATTAAATAGAAGTGGAGGAAAAGAGAGGAAAAATAAAGGGGAGAGAGAAAGGAAGGAAAAAAAGAAAGGAAAGAAAAATAGAAAGAAAAGGGAAGAAAGAAAGCAAGGAAAAGAAAAATCAAAGAAATAGAGAAATGAAAGGGAAAGAGAAAAGAAAGGAAGGTGGGAAAAGGAAAGGAAAGAGATTTTTGTGCACACGTGACGATGACGAGATTCTTCATCACGTCACCTTGTCAACATTGTCATGTGGCAAAAATTTAAAATTATCAAAATGCCCATCAACCCTTCGAACTCGGATTTTAACGATTTTACAATCGTTTCAAAGCTTGTGACATGTAGAAATCAAATCTGAAGTTGAAAAATTGTTTTAAGTTTCAAAAATTATCTGTTTTGATCAAACAGAGAGTTGGGGGTAAAAAAGGTCATTTTGATAATTTTTCAGAGTTTTTGAAGAATTTTATACATAAAGATAAGGGAATTAGAGATGATTCAAGAGTTGCCGATTCTCAATCCAAGCCTTCAAGGAACTGCAAAAATCAAGAGAAAGTTCCTCTCGTGCAAATTGGAGTGCCTACACTTACGATACAGACTAAGGTGAGATTTTGTGAGAGAACATATTACTGTTTATTTATCATTATCATCATACATTACTTCAGATTTCATTATCATATTATATATTTCAAATCATCATATTATATTATATTATATATTTTGGAGTAGCATTGGGTGTTGAGTAAATACCTTGTTTAAAAGGTCTACTCACACAAGCTTTGGCTTACGGATCTTACATTGTTGTTTTTTCAGGTATTTAAGGAAAATAGATCACTAAAGAGAGCTATGGGAAAAATAATCTAAAGATAGAATTTTAAAATATAATTGATATAGATTAGTTAGTTTAATTTCCAAAATTTGTGCAGGAAAGACATTGTAATTATTAATATTATATTTTATTAGAACTTTATATTATACTTCCGCTTATGTTCTTATTGCCACTCCCATAACAATATGGGGTGATAGTCACAATCTAACTCAGTTGTGGATCCATGGATTTAAATTGGTTTGGATCGTGATAGCGGTATTACCGAACTACGTAAATCTTGTATCTTTTTGTTGTTCTATGATTGTTATTCTCCATCTCAGAATTCATGTTTGTTGGAATCGACGTAGCACCATTCAAACGGCCGATTTTTCGGTTTAGACGAGCGGTTGAGACATTCCCAAACCTCAAAAGACTTTATCCAGTCCAAGTCAGCTATATCAAGAGATTAATGACTTAATCAGCTTAATTTCGACTAAACGACTCTTATTTATCGATTTGTGCATTACCAGCCTTAGGTGAGACCAATCAACAGACAAACACCTTCATGTGACCCCATTATGTTAGCCTATTCATAACATGTGTGTAGCTGCCCAACCATTGACGAACTTGGAGTGGTTACCGACTCCATCAAGTGGTTTCATTAGTGATTTACAAACAGAAAACCACAATAATAGACTACTGATAAAAGAGAGAGAGAATATTAACCCACCTGAGACAAAAATTGGGAACAAGAAAATACTCTACTCTTTACTTTATATATATATATATATATATATATATAAGGTACATGGGTTAACTTAAGCACGAGTTATCTATCTGCAGATTGAAAATACTCTAACCCAAAATCGATATATATATGTTGAAAACTTAAATCCGAACTTGTTAAAACTCGAACAAGTTCAGATTAGTTGACGAGTCGAGTTGGAAATTGCTAGTTCTATTTTTAAACAATTTTTATATTAAATTTAGAAATTAAAGACTTATTTAGATTCTTAAGCCCCTTAGAGATGTTTCGATTTTAAAAGGCATAAAATATAGAGATTTTAAAAATATTAAATCTATCTAATATTGAAGAACTTTTTTTATACAAATATTAAACTTATTTAATGTTACCAACAAAGGTTGGCCCGAGTAGAAAGGGCTCTGGTCGCTTAAGCAAAATGTGTCAAGTTTGAGCCCTTGTGAATGCACCAAACTTTTTTAAGAGAGGTTCCCGCCTTGGTACCCGTACCTCCGAGTATTAGCCCTGGGCAACGCCTGGGATACCTTGGGAAACCAGAAAAAAGAAACCTATTTAATGTTTAAGAAATTATATATATATATATATATATATATATATTTCTTTACATTTCATTTTTGAGCTGACAGTTTCCTTTTGCACGTAACCCTAATTTGACTGGACGGTCACTACTATGCCATGACTCCATTGGTCCTCAAGGAACATTCATTCGCTTCACGCTCAACACACTGTTTATAAATGTCTGTACAAATGCAGTGATCTTCTGCTGCTCACCTGATAGCTCATTCCATAACAGGTACGTCCGAAAGTTCTTACTGATCAATATACCATTAGGATTGCATTTATTTACGAGACTGCCATCCTTCGCTCTTCCCTGTCTGAAGTCTGAATACTCATTGCTCTCCTTACCACATTCTCTCTCTCTCTAGGTTTTCGAAACCCTATAAAACCAGATTGCAACCTGAACTCGATCTCTCATTTTCTGCAGTTTTCACTGCATTTCTCCGCTTTCAGAAGAATTCGAGGTATGTACTTGTGATTGTTCCTGCAAATCGTGTTGTATTTTAATATTTTCCCCATTTTTTGAAAATTGTTAAGAGATTAAACTCTCGCGATCGAGTTTGATCTTCTGTGATGCATTGGAGAGCTAATCTACGACTCTGTTTTCTGTTGAGATCTTCGTGCAATCCATTTTATGAGCTTTATTTCCTTCTAATCAGTCTTCCTTTTCTCTTTTTTGTTATTAATGGTTGTGGAAGTTTGATTTAAGCTGCAGTTTGGAGTTCATGTAATTTGCTTTTACTGTTCTATTAGTGCTTAGTGAGATCTTCGATTCTTCTAGTTCTTGTTCGCTCTGTTATGTAATGGATGAGCACTTCAGCTAATAGATTGCTTCATCTAAATTCTGTTTTCAAACAGGTTGGCCCGACTGATAAATGAACAGCTGCGATATCTAGTTCGAGCAAAAAATCGTTGTAATTCTGTTATTATTTTGGATTCTGGTATGTTATGAGATTACTGTTCTGTTTCGATCATATTGGTACGTGATTTTTGTTTTTACTACAGCAAGGGCATTACCTTGATGTGTCTACCAGTTTTGAATTGAGGAGGGGAACCTCTTGATATGTTTTGTTGCTCTTAGTGTTTGGTACATGATATCAAGTAGTTTGCAATTGCTGTTTACAGTTTACATTACTCTTTATGATCATTTTCATTTTTTTTTGTTTTATATATTTGTTCATTAATTGATTCTATTTTGTGTATAATGACTTCAAACTAATTATCTGATAGAGCAGATGAGATTCCAGTCCCATAATTTCAGATTATGGTATTCTTTTATATGTAATTTGAGTAGATAACAGTTGCTGTAATGCTATTAATATCTTGGATTCTGGTATGTTATGAGATTAGTGTTCCATACTATTTCTATAATTTGAGTAGATAACAGTTGCTACATCCTATTAATATTTTGGATTCTGGTATGTTATGAAATTAGTGTTCTGTTTCGATCATATTGGTATGTGATTTTTGTTATTACTACAGTGAGGGCATTTCCTTGATGTGTCTAGCAGTTTTGAATCGGGGAGGGGAACCTCTTGATATGCTTTATTACTCGTAGTGTTTGGTACATGGCATCCAGTAGTTTGCAATTGCTGTTTACACTCTTTGTGAGAGTATTATATATATAATATGGTAATGATATAAAATGTAGCACAATACACAAATAGAATATATTATAATGCCATTTGATACACATTGTTGTGCCGTTCTTTAACAGCTTAAGCTTTTAGAGTAAGTGGTTATTAACATGGTATCAGAGCAGGAGGTTGAGTGTTCGAATCCCGGGGGTATGTGCCTGTGTGTTTGTTCTCCCACGGATGTGTTGTTCCTGTGCGGGAGGGTGTTGAACCATTTGATATACATTGTTGTGCCATTCTCTAACAGCTTAAGCTTGTAGAGTAAGTGGTTATTAACATACACTATTCTTTATGATCATTTTGATTTTTTATTTTATTTTATATTTTTGCTCACTAATTGGTTCTATTTTGTGTATAATGACTTCAAACTAATTATCTGATAGAGAAGATGCGATTCCAGTCCCATAATTTCAGATTATGATATTCTTTTATATGTAAACAACAGATTCCATAATTTCAGATTATGGTATTCTTTTGTATGTAAACAACAGATTTGAATTGACTAGTGCTCAGAAGAAACAATTATTATTTTTTCTCCCAGAAATTTAATTACGTAATTTTTGTATAAAAAGAATACATGATGAAACATTTGTGTGTGAAACATTCAAAAAGGAAAGGCATTCTTGATAAAAGTGAACATGAAACTAACAAATTGTATATTCATTTTTGTTTTAGTTATTTTTTTAGGAAGAGGTTGATCACCGGCTAATCTTCGCAACTTTATGTCTTCAGACTCTTCATCTTGTAAAAGTTGATTATAACTGTGTGTGGCTATCGTGAGCCATATCCAATTAGTCACTGAATGCTGCACTGCATAAGCAAATAGACTCTTTGTACTCACCAAGAGTATGACTAGATATTGAAATTTCTTACCAGGTTCCTTGATAAGCCTCAATCTGAACAGTCTATTTAGTTGTAGCTGAATATAAGTTCTAGTTGGATAAAATTGCTTCTAATAAGATATGTCCTTGATAAGAGCTTTTTGATTGTAGGCCATGCAATGTAGCTTATGAAATTTTGTTGAGAGCCATCGTTCAAAGGTTAGGCCGAATTTTCTGAGCTTATTTCAAATGAGCTTGTAGCCCCTGTTAAAGGCAATGGAGAAATATCGAATCAGAATGACCCAACCTCCGTAGTTCCTGTTGCATATTTAGTAACTTTATTGAGGCAGAAATATCGAATCAGAATGACCCAACCTTCACAGTTTCTGTTGCATATTTAGTAACTTTACTGAGGCTATTCTGTAAACTTGGCCTGGGCAAGAAAGAAATTCCAATTCTAATATATCAGCATTTGAATGGAACTTGGTAGAGAATGAAGTTGACTTCGGCATATATTGAGTGAAACTCTTCAATTATATTATTGTTTCTGGTAACATGGAAGCTGTTCTGCACATGTTTCTGCTATTCAGATGTAAGAATAAGACAGCTTCATAGTTTGCAGCTTTTCTAGCTAACATTAGTCTTGAAAATACATGTCATTATGGAAATAAAACAAGAAACTGGTTGGTTGTTAACTAGCAGACATTCAATAAGAGCATTAAAAGCATCATCCATCTCATTCTATGCATTCCAAATGTTGCCAGTTCCATATGCGGATACATCTAGTAGGAAACGTGGGTTTCTCTTCTTGATCCAGATAAATATGGATCCTGGATTGTGCATGTCTTATTTACAATGAATGCAATTTGTTTGGTGCTCAATTTCCACAATTTAAGGGGCTTATCTTGGCTCTTCAGTAATTTTGCCTCTATGAGCTGAAAATGGAGGCTATTGATCATGCCCAGCTCATGTATATTGTGAAAGCCTTGCCATTTTAGTCCAAGAGAGACTCTTTTCATATGTCTTTTTGTTAGGAAGCTTGACGTTTTTACCCTGGCATTGTGATTATCTGGTCCTCATACTCGTGGTCATAGATGGGATCTGGTTCATCCTCTTCCTTGTCGTGCTGCCAACTACGAAGATTGAAAACAAAGGATCTGGTATTAGTTCCAAATATATTCCCCTTGTTGGCATGCTAATGTTAATAGGTATCTGGCACTGGGATAGAAAAACATCCTTTAAAAACCTTCCTCCAATGTTGATATTTATGTAATGTGCATGTTATATTATCTTTGGTATTCACAATTCATTACTTCTTTTATAACCAAGTTCAGTCAAAACATCTGTTTCTTATCCAACATACTACAAATTCCTCATATTCTCATGCACTGGTGACAGAACCATAACATCATCCTTTGCCTTTTGGAATAAAGTTTCATAAAGTAATGGATTGGGATCTCTGGGGTCCATCATACAGTCAAGGTTTCTCAATTTTAACTTATATTTTATTTTAGTGTTGTTTGGTATGAGTAATAGTTCAACTTGGAGTAACACAACACCTTACAGTATACATTATTATGAATAAATATTTTCAGATGATTCTGAAATCAAGGAGTCTATGGGACATGGATGGGAGTCTGACTTTTACTTAGGTCATGAGCCAGGTAATTGCATAGTATTCTTTTGCATTTTATGACTCTGTGCCCTTGAATCCTTTACTATGATTTACTATTACTGTAATTTCTAACCTAGTTCATTTCTTTACTATTGTAGATATGACAGAAGAAAATGCTTTAAATGAGAAATCGTGTAATGTAGTGCTAAGAATATTGATAACAGAGGCAGATAGTGAAATTGAAAAACTTGAAGAAGATTTGATAACCCTTCAGAACCAACTAGAGTGGGCTGAGGATAATAGATACGAAGAATGGTCTGAAATATGCTGTAGCGGTTTAAGAAAAGCATGTGATTCCCTTGAGATTTCAATGCAGAGATTGAAAACTGAAATGGCAGAAAATAAGAATGACAAAGATATAAATGTCCATCCATTGACTTATGGAGAACCTGCCAAGAAGATAAATGAAATATTTGAGGCTCTACTCACAAAGCACCGGGAACACAAAGCTGAACAGGTTTGATTTTTGGAGCTTCCACATTGTTCTTTTTTTTTTTTTTTGAAAAAAAAATAAAAAACAAATTAGTTATTCTAATGGGGTTTCTCTTGTTTGTGTTGCAAAATAAGTTCAATAGTTTCTATAGCAACATAGAGGAAATCTGGTAGCAAGTTGGGCTCTAGTGGACGTCTCCGGAGGTAAGTCTGGAGTTCGAATCCCACTAGAAGCACTCATGGCCAGGGTTTACTATAATTGCTCCCGCCCCGAACGTGGATTAGTCCCACACCCAAATGGGTGTGGGGACACCACGTGGTTAAGACCAAAAAAAAAACATAGGGGAATAGAAAATAAAGATGTGACACAATACAAGATTTGCATGATTTTCTAATTTTAGTTAACATGTCCATGACAAAGACTAATTGAGATGTTCCACTATGCTAAGATTATAAACATACAATATTAACTTCTTGTATAAAGTCCCAGACGTAGTCGTAACTAGAATGATATCAAGTCCTATCTTAACTATTTTAGAAAGGTTAATTCTAGAGTTTGGGACTTATGGGTTAATGTAAAGTTGCTTGATGGACATGTGGCTTGCTTTTACAAATGATTAGGATCCAATATCTGTTGGGTACAGAAATGAAGATAATATGTGTATTTTATCATTACTTATAGAATTTGTGTAGATTACACATGTCAATTGTGCATACTCCACAAGAAACTGCATTAGTAAATCTCTTTCAACTTTGATGCAGATAGTACATATATGATGCAATATTGTTTTCATGGATACATGTTTTGTATTCTTTTGAATTTTTTTTTTCGGATTTGTTTTTAATTATTTATATAGGTATGACCAGGTATGGGCCCATATCAAAGGTACACTGGTCATTAGAAGATATTTGTCACATTAAAAAAACAATTAATAGAATACACTAGCATAGTAGTATGTAGTAAGCAACTTTTGAGTGTGAGTATATACAAATTGACAAGTTGGGTTGAAAGAAGAGAGAGAGAAACCTTTCAATAAACAAGTGTTCTAGAAATGGGAAAAGAAAATTAGTAGTAAATATATTCATTTCAGAATTTTCTTCTGTCAGCAGGAGAAAAAAAAGTTCTTCAATTTTTTCTTATTATCTCCTGAATATTCTTATGAGGTGGATTCTTGATAAACACCTTTCTCCCACATTCTCTTTAATCTTTTAATTCCGTTTCCTTCTACGGTAAACAGCCTGCAGAAGTTGTAGTAAGAAATTTTACATCAGATGCTTTGAGACATGCAGCTGCCCACTTGGATGAAAATCAGAAAAATGATTCTATCAGAGAACAGGAAGTCATGGGAGCTGGTGTTACTCTGGCAGATAACGGTATTATTCCAGATTCAGATCTGAATCCAGAAGGAAAGAGAACACATCTTCCAGATACAGTTAAAAGTCCAAAAAACTCTCCTTTCCTTTGCTTTAGTTTATATGAGTACTAACTGTGCTTTGCTGATTATTACTTACAACTTGAGGGTGCAATTTCTGGAGATAACAATCTCAATTAGCTGAAATGATTTACTTTTATGTTTTTGCCTTCTTCCATGAAAGGTTGTAGATGTAATTGTTAAAGATTGCCAGTCAAACGCTTTGATACATGCAACTGGTGACCGTGATGAAATGAAGAACTTAAGCAGCTTGGATTCAAAAATTATTGAAAAGGAAGAAATCAAAGAACCCCGTGTTACTTTTACATACACGAGAACTGCTTTAAATTCATCTTTGAGTGATGGGAAGAGAACAAATGTTGCAGAATCAGATAAGGAAGCTGGTGTTGCTGCTACAGACGACAGCACTGGCTTAAATTCACCCTTAAAGTTGCATCATCACAGAGCAAAAAAGACGATCAAGTCGGAGCCAGCAGAGGTCCAAGAACCTGGGATTGCTGCTAACGATAAAACCATCAGTTCAAATTTTTCTTCAAATTCATCTGTTAATATGAAAAGAAAGAAGAAGAACCCCGATATCGCTCTCTCCAGCAGCAATCAGTCTGCTAATGCAAGAAGAGCAGAGAATTTAGTTCAGCCAATCCTGTGTGGAGCCCAGGAACCCAATGTCAGCATGAACTCACTTTTGAGTTCACAAGACAAGAAAAGGAAGAAGACAGTTCGACCATCCGTAACTGTGGTTAAGGAACTTAATATTGTTAGTATTGAATTTTCATCATTGCACAGGGATACAACTGAGAATTCAACCAACGAAGATCCTCATACATGTAGGTCCTGTGATATTGATGGTCCTCCAAAACACAATGACTTGAAGACATTGACGGTAATCGAACTAAAAGCACTTGCAAGACAAGGAAAAGTGAAAGGGTATGCAAAGATGCCAAAATCCAAGCTCAGAGAACTACTTACACAAGTGACCTGATATTGCAACCAAGTATAAACTATAAAGGATTTCTCATACATTTTTTTCTCTTCCCTTTTCCCCTCTGCCATATATCTGCTTAATCCTTTTCCACACAATTTCTACAGTTGTTAATTTAATATGATGAGCAGAAAAATTTAGTTTATGTAAATTTTCTTTATTCTTGTCCTTTTGTTGTGTGCTGAACTGAGCATGTATTACAGGATTTGTATGTTAAACAAATTATTGGCTTGTTCTGATAATTAAACAGAACCAAAATATTTTTCACCAGGACAACAACTATGATAATCTAAGAACTGAGTTCAGATCATCTGCAGCTATATGATGATCTGGAGCTAACTAGTTCAGCTGGTTCAAATTTAATTGCCAACAGTTTCAAGATGCTAACAATTTCCAGTAACTATTTACGGTTTTGTTGGCATTGTTCCTGAAAATCAAATACTGATATTGAAATGCACTTAAATTAGCCATGAAAGAGAACCTTTTTCCTTCCCTTTTAATTTTAAGTAGTTGGATCAAATCAATTTGTATCCTACTCATCGACGGAAATCAATTGGATAATGGACTGTAACGGATTAAATGGTTACATTAATATGTATTGGTGAGATGAAAAGAGTGATTTCAGATTTGTTTTTGAACACTAAATCATCAATTGGACCAGAGCTGATAACCAAACATTTTTAGCCAATGTTATTTACAAAAAGATCTGCATTTTTTCTTCCACATAATATCAAGGAAACAACACAATGACATATACACCTTACAAGCCAAAAAAAAAAAAAACGGAATGCTTGTGCAGATTAAATGTGAAAATACAGTTTAGACCGTAAATCAAATGCTTACAAGTGTAAGCACAATACATTCATCAGAACAATACAAATTTCAAGCCCACATCTGAAACCCATATAATTTTGTAATGAATCAAACACTAGCCGTATCTTCGCCTGGGACTCCTTGAAGAACGCTTGAGGTGATCTGTAATTAATTATTGAACAAAGAAATAAACGTTTTTTGATGAAGCATGTATATTGGATTTTATAAACAAAAGCCCATCAAAATCGAAGTTAATTAGCGATAAAGCAGGTCGAGGTTTAGCTTACTCACCAGAAAAGGATGAAGTTGGTTCTACAAAGGCAGGTAACTCTGATTTTTCTGTTTGATTTGGAGTTGCAGCAAACCCTCTCTATAGAGAGAAAAAATGGTCTCAGTAACCACCTTACAAACGGTACAAATTTACAAGGTATTCTATGAGCATGATTATCAAAAACAGCTATTGTTGGAGGATTGGATGAAAACTGGGTATCTCTGCATTATCATCCAACATGGGTATTAGAATACACAAAACTAATACCCATGAAAGCATAATTTAAGGGTTCAATGTGATTACATACATACATATTACCCAAATATAGTGCCTCGTATTATCATCCATGCATTCTAGAGTCATATTACCCAAGATATAAAATCAAAAGACCCCCATTAGAATGAAAACTAAATTGGTACATAGCAGATAATGCCACTTTTTTTCTTGTTCTTTGTATACCTTGTTAACTAATTTCTAATATACAGGTTGGGGTCCATGCCCAACCCCGCTTCCCACCGTTGGAGTGCCTCTACGGCTATTCCTGCCTAGAGGGTCTTTCCTAAAAAAAAGTGTTATTGAAGTGCTTGATGATGGCCTCTTTCATGTCATCAATCCCTACGAGGTGGACGTGGGCTATCTTTGGCCAGTCTTTGGCAAGAAAGTAAGCTTAGGTTGGTCAGAATTAAACCCATTTATATACACATGCCTGATCTAATCCGTGCTATAGTAGTAACTAACAGGGCCACACTCGGACTGGGTTGATTGGCATCTCAAATCAGCATCCTTTTCAGACCTTGGCATAAATCTGAAAAAGATACAAGAGACGTCCAAACCAGGTCAAAAATTATACATAAGATGGATACTATTGTTGACCATAATGTAAAATAATGTTAAAACACACGAGCAACAACTGGAAGGAGATACAAAAATTACAGAAGCAGCTTCATGAGAATTCAAAGATAAATGAGCTAAAGAGAAAACTTGAATCCAAGAAGCTTCAATTAGAGAAGAGAGCTCCATAGGAAAAACAGCTGGAGTTCGGAAACATTTACTAGAATGCATTACATGCAGAACAGTAACAGATTCAAAAGGGAAAATGATCCCAATCAAGCCTCCATATTGTAACTCTCTGAGTTATGTGTAAGCATGTTTTTGTGTAATGGCAGTTAGCAGACCTAGTATGCACATTTACTAGAGTACTTTTTCTTAAAAAAAGTTTACAACCGAAAGCATAACAAGATATGATGATAAGGGCATCATTTAAGCGCAACGCAGGGAATTAACAAAAGAGGTTAAATGCATAGAAAAATAATAATGAGGTCAGACTGGCAAACAAATGAGTGTGCAATTGTGTATGTATATTTATGTATGTGGGCAAAGAACAATACACTTGTGTAATGCCAGATGTCTTTTCAGATAAGAACAATATACTTGGAGAGTATTCTTGACATTTAACAATGATTTATTTCACAAACAGAGAGGATCAATGTTCCAACTAAGATATAGGAAGGATAATGCTCTGAGTTATTACCTTACATTAAGAAATAAGAACTGTGCTATATTTCCAACTTGAATGACAAGGTAACCACCAAATAAAAATTGGGTTACTACGACTAGGACCTGGACCATCTTGTAATTTAAATAAACGCAGAGTTGAACCTTGACCCATATCAAATTAAAATATGGTTCCTGCTGCTAGTCCATACAACACATGAAGCAGGGTAGATTCGATTACGTTACAAGAAAATTAACTTGAAGGAAAAAGACTCTGAATTAGATGTTATACTCTCTTTGTGCTTCCACAGTGTACATTGTTAAATCTAAAGAAGACCATAACTCACAACTGGAAGTAACAAGCTCCCATTCATCGATTATAAAGCCCAACAACAATGAAGTCATTTATGCAAATGTTTCCAGAATCATAAAGCTCGAAAATCCAAAGGAAGCTTGCAGAACATTATTAATTATTAGTCACACCTCACATTAGATAAAGCATAAATCTAGTAGGAAAACCAAGTTCTCTTCAAACAACCCTTAAGAGATACAAAAAGTAAACATTTTTTTATAGACTAATTTCAATCCAAAACTTGTTAACCCAAGCACACAAAAACATGTTAACCAGTTAATGATTAGACATTATTAATGATTGAGACCATCAGAACTCTATAAATTATAATTTTCTTGAATGATTGACAAAGAAAATATGGAGTTGGGGATTAGTTATGATCTATTTAAATTCTGGAAGAGAAGACAGATTAAAAGCATATACAATAGCACTTAGTTAATTTTTTCATATCCTATTAATATAAGAAGCTTGTGATTTTGCACATCTTGACTTTTTTTTTTTCTTTCGTAAGAAAAGCAAATACCAAAGCAAGAGTGTATATAGAAGGCTAATACAGCCTTTCCACAAGGAAACAAGCACTGAACCTCAAAAAAATTGAAGAAAAACAAACTCCATAGCAAATACCAAATATCAAAGGAAAAAAAAAAAAAGACATTCATTTGGATCCTTGGAAATTGCATAATCAATATATACCTTACAAGCCAAAAAGAAAGAAAAAAAAAAAAGGAATGCATGTGCAGATTAAATGTGAAAAATACAGGCTAGACTGTAAATCAAATGCTTATAAGTGTAAGCACGATACTTTTCATCAGAACACTACAAACTTCAAGCCCACATCTGGAACCCATATAATCTTGTAATGAAACACTAGCAGTATCTTCTCCTGGTACTCCTTGAAGAATGGTGATCTGTAATTAATTATGAACAAAGAAATAAATGTTTTTTGATGTAGCATGTATATTGGCTTTTACAAACAAAAGCCCATCAAAATAAAAGTTAATTAAAGATAAAGCAGGTTAAGGTTTAGCTTACTCACCAGAAAAGGATGAAGTTGGTTCTACAAGGGCAGGTAACTCTGATTTTTCTGTTTGATTTGGAGTTGCAGTAAACCCTCTCTATAGAGCGGAAAAATGGTCTCATTAACCACCTTCCAAAAGTTACGAATTTACAGGGTATTTTACCTCCTTGTTTAGACTGATGAAAACTTTCAAACACTGGATTCTATGAGCATGGTTCTCCAAAACAGCTATTGTTGGAGGATTGGATGAACACTGGATTTCTCTGCATTATCATCCAAAATGGGTATTAGATATAAATACAAGTGATAGTAGGTCATGAAAGTATAATTTAAGGGTTCAAGGTGCAATAATTGCAGCAAAGTAAATGAATATTAAAATACACAAAACTAGACTTAATTAACAACCATGCTGCATAGTAGATGAAATTCACAAAGGCCAAAGGCAAGATGGCTACAGACCTGAAAGAAAGTAATCAAGAACTTAAGGATTGTTCTTCAAGGTTTCATAACCTTGTGAAGAAAAAGAAAAAACATGCCAAAAGTGCAAAATCAAGGTACTTAATGACAACAATGAACTGAAAGGCACATAATATAGAGCAAAATTTCTTTCTGATCAAGCATGTAATAGTGGCACCATAGTCATCAATTCTGACACATGATTCTAGAGCCTTACCTTAAAAAAGAAACATGTCAAAACAGAGAAAAAGAAAAAGAAAGAAAAAAAGATTACCAGATAAATCGCTTGAAGACGACATCTTTCATGTCATCAATCCCTACGAGCGGGATGTGAGCTATCTTTGGCCAGTCTTTTCCTTTCTCCTTTTGGCACCTTCGTTTCAGCTGAGCACAATCGAAAATTCCTAGAACACGAAGCTTACTGGTGGATAAGCCCTTCTTTGGCAGGTTGATAAGCTTAGGGCAATGTTGAATGAGTAAGGCTTCAAGAGAGATCAAGTTGTGCAGCAGCCCTTTGGGTAGGTATTTGAGATATGGGCATCTTCTGATATCAAGGGCCCAAAGAGTTGTGGGAAACATCCTTTCTGGAAAGGACTTCAGACTTGGTAATCCACCAATAGCAAGGCTGTCAAGAGAGGTGAGTCCGTACAACTGCAACCCCAACTCAGATAGGAGCCGATATTTTCCCAATCTAAAAGCCAGAGTTTTTTTAGGTTGGTGGGCAACCACTGTTCCGGAAAGGGTATGGGACAGTACAAAATATACAGACTACGAAGAGATAGGATGTTGTATAAGCCAACAGGCAGGGACTTGAGGTTGTTACATCCAACAATCCATAAAATTCTCAGATTGTCAGGCAACCCTCCTTCTGGAAAGGATACAACACGAGGACATAAATCGATATTCAAGCATTCAAGTTTGTTTAATCTCTAGGGAAGGATTCGAGATTCTCACAATCATGGATAGTAAGTGACTTAAGCTTTGAAGTGTTGCTGGTGGTGGCTACGATAGCAGTGGCAGTAGTAGCACTTGCCAACTCTAAACCCGCACCTCTTTTTCCTGTGATGGTCGTGAGAGACGAACATTTCTCAATTATAAAATTTTCAAGAGAATTGTTAAAAAGCAACCCTTCCTGAAAGGATGTAAGAGATGGACAGTTTTTGATCTTCAACTTTCTAAGAAAGTCGAGGTTATGCAGTCTATTTGGCAGCTTCTTAAATGTAGCACAGTCTTTGATCTCCAATTCTCTTAGATTTGGGGGCATTCCCTCATCCTTTGACAAGGACACAAGTCGAGCACATCCAGAGATTTTCAAAACTCAAAAGAGAAAGGAGGTGTTGCAACAACCCTTCGTCTCCTGACAAATCTATTAGATAATTACATTCATTAATCACTAATTCTTCAAGAACTGTTGAACATTGCATAAACGACGAAGGTAGACATGTAAGCATTGGAATTTCAAAACATATGAAAGGATGGAATTGAAGAGGGAATTTCTATAACCTCATCAGTTTTCAACATCATAATCTCATAACTAGAGTCCGATATATCTACTTTATAGAGCCATGGAAGATGTACCGGAAGTGCAGTCAGATGTACCGGAAGTGCAGTCAGCTGGACAGTGAGATATTACAAGCGATGCTTTTCTTTCCAAGTTGATGAATTTGCTGAGAGTTGTTAGAAATAAAGGGTATTACTGTACTAACACTAGTTTTTAGCCTTTTGGGTATAAAACCCAACTTATGTACACTTAGTCAGATTAATCAAATATTATTTTTCTACTAATTTGGTATCAGAGCCTAACCCTAACTCACCCTCCACCCTCTACCACCGCCACCACCACCCCTTCTTGCTCGCACGCCTCCACCACCGCTACCGTCCACCGTCACCGCCACCAGCCCCCTTCTTCTTTCTCTCTCGGGCGCGACACCACCAGCCCCGCCCTCTTCTCTCTCTCCCGCAAGCGCCACCGTCCACCATCACCGAATCCCCAACCAATCCCTAGAAAACCTGCACGAAAAACCCTAACCTTCTTGCTTCTGAAAATTCTGCAAAACCCTAGATCAAAATACCACCAAAAATCTTGTTCATTCAGCAACAAAACCCTACCTTAAACCCTTTGATCCGTCCTCTTAAACCCCCAAAATTTATGTTCGCCCTAACCTAACCCCTGTAGAAATCAAAACCGAAAATCTGTTAGGATCCCACATCGGCTAAGTATGGACTTAGTTGGTGGTTTATTTACCTTAAGGCACCCTCCCCTTAACAACCGGTTTTTAAGGGTGAGTGCTACCTTGTGGGTTCATAACAATTGGTATCAGAGCAGGTACGTTCCTTGGGGATGGTCCTCGCTGCGGTTGGTCCTAGCCTCGTGACCTTGGTGTGTCACCTAGCTGGGGTATGAACTGCCGTGGTCATCGGTTCTGAAAGAGGGATGCATGTTAGGATCCCACATCGGCTAAGTATGGGCTTAGTTGGTGGTTTATTAACCTCAAGGCACCCTCCCCTTAACAGTCGGTTTTTAAGGATGAGTTCTACCTTGTGGGTTCGTAACAATACCCCTCATTTTTCTCTATGTTCGTCCAGCCAAAACGACCCCAAACCCTATTCGAATCTCCCATTAACCCTCTGCAAATCAAACACCAAAACCCTCTACCTCTTACTCTATTTGTAAATCAAAACCCCCACTGTTTTGATTTCCACGAAAAAACAAAAAATAAATAAAATCCCCCATTACCAAAAGCAGGCCCTAAAGTCCCGTTTGGCTGAGGCCACACCCAAATCTGAAGTCGAGCACCTACCAGCCTCACGAGGTTCTCTCCATCGGATTGTTGGTTTGTTGTTTGGATTCTCTATGGCAGAATCTTCTAGTGCCTGTTCTGATCTGGCTCCTGTGTTCGGTAGAAGAGTTACTAGCGTCTTGTTGAATGGACGCAATTTTGTAGCGTGGTCTCGGTCCTTAAAGATGTGTATTGGTGGTCGTGGTAAGTCTGCTTGGTTTTTGGGAAAAGCTCCACGTCCGTCTGATGATGATT
>JAUPMG010263861.1:0-34642 GCA_031762675.1 Pachysandra terminalis
TGGCACCAACGAGTGTAAGAGATAGTGATGCCACCACTAGAAGTGATAGTAGCAGTGCTGAAGTCGTCAAATGTAGTGGCGATTATGATGTATTGTCGGTACCATTGTTGAAGGTGATAAGTCATATCAACAGTGATGGTGGTGGTAATGGTGTAGCCGCCACTTAAAGTAGTGGTGGTGCCACCTCTGTCAGATGTAGTGGTTACAGGTAATGATGCAGTAATGGTATTGTGACTGGAGGTGATGGTCATGACAAAGGTTTTATGTATAGGCCGATACCATTATGTACTGGCTGAGTGTTGTATCGGAATTTGAGGAGGCTGATATGATATCGGCTACCGTTATTACAAAAGAATAAGATGCTTATTTATCAACCTCATCGGGCTGATAAGTAAAAAATTTAACTGTTTCACCAGTACATATCGGTGTAACGGTCGAGTCGTAACAGTCGACATCCCTGTTTTACAGATATGTTTTTAAGAGGGTACCAGTTTGAGCTGGAACGAGCTCCAAATTTCTCCCCCTCACTTATTTCTTTTATTGCTATTTACCTTCAAATCTATGCATTTTATCGACAAAATACCAAGGATTTGTACAGTTTCTTTGCCATGATACTCTATACGTAGTGTGTGATCATTCTATGCTTCTTAAATACTACTCAAGGATTTGTTCATTTTTTTCATCGGTTTTAATGAAAACAACAATGTGCTTTTTTTCAGATTTTTTTTTTTCCGGTTCTTTTGGAGTTTTTGGAGTGAGGTTGAGTCCGTATTGATCCATATCGGCTGGTTCGTACCGTATTGGCTAATAGGATTCGACTTTCCTCAAGCCGATTCCCAATACGAAACCGATATCTTAAACTTCGGTCATGTTGTAAGTGGCGGTAGTGATTGTGGTGGTGTCGCTACCGGACCCGGTGGTGGTATCACCACTGCCAAAGGTGGTGGTAGTAGTGATGATACTTTGTCAAAGGTAATGTTTAAGTCATAGGTAGTGATAGTGGTGGTGCCATCAGCCAACAACCATCATCAAAGGTGATGATGATGAAGCTACAACAGTTGAGGTGGTGGTAGTGCTTCAAGGTGGTGATAGTTGAGCAGGTTGGTGACAGCTTCAATGAAGCAAAATACAATGTTGTGAGCTCAATAATGATTTTACGGAAAATGTCATAAGACATTTTAAAAGGTGTCATTTTCCAAAACATACCTAATTTCTGAATCTTATTTTACACTGATACAAACGGAGACCTAGTAAACAAATCAAGCAAAAAAGCGTACCACGTAGGACCGACCAAAATAAAATATTAATGAAGCTAGAGAACTATGAAGTGTAAATCAACATTGCACTGCATCTAATTATATGATTACATTACAGTGCAATGATTAAATAGAGGACTAGGAGTGCTTTGACACTTGAACAAGGTATATTGTAATTCAGCATTTGATATTGCCCCATAACCTTGGATAGGGTTCATCACAGCAAAAGCCTTCTATACCCACATAATTCTCCTTAACAAAAGGGTATTTAGATGAAAAGACATACCACATGATATCCTTAAGTCGTAGGATCTCTTAGGTAAAGGCTGTGTGCATGCTCCACTTTACACTAGAATGCAATTATTGATCCATCCAGATCATTCAATCAATGGGGACATTTTTCAATGAAAATATCCCCAAAAATCTAATTAATGGGGAGTCATAATTAACTTCAGATAGTTAAATGTATTTCTTTTATCCATCCACGCGTTTTGCTGTTTTCGACTCCCACATGTATGGACAAAATATTGTGTTAGCACCCAATTTTGCACATCCCAACTCTTCATGAGAAGATTCAAGCTTCGATCAAGATCCATATTTCTTGACTTCCATGACCCAACTTTCTTATGTGACCAAAATACCCTTACCTTTCTACCAACCTTTCAAAATGACCAAGATCCACCATGTTTTAACCTATCTTTGATACTTGGGCTTTAAAAAAGAGATTTTACATGATTTGGACTCATTTGACAAACATACAGATAATGGGTTTTCCACTTAATTGGGCATCCATATTTTAATGATGGATCAATGAGAAACCATTAAGATAAGCCCAATCTAGATGGTCCATGTAGTAGGCCCAAAAAGAACACAAAAATACAAACCCAATCCACCTCAGCACACACATCCCAAGCCTTTCACTCTTTTGGCATTCTCCTTATAACCCAAGAAAGATTTAGTCTACATGCTATAATTAAATGTGTGGCATTGGTCTTCGCTCCATGATCCATCAAATCCTACAACCTTCCCAAGCTTTTCACATTTTTGGTATTCTTTCCATGGGCTAAGAAAGAGGCGGTCTACATTTTGTATTGGGGAGTAGCATTGGTCTTTGCTCCATGAACCATCAATTCTCACAAGCTCCAAAGTCTTTCACGTTTTAGGCATTCTTTGTATGGGCTAAGAAAGAGGTTGTCTAGTGTACCATTGGTCCTTAACCCGTCAATTCAAACAACCATCCCAAGTTCTTTCACCTTTTTGGCATCAACTTTTGAGGTTCAAAAACAAATGCATCTACCATTCATATTAAGAGGAGTTTTAGTCAATGGCCCCTGACCTAATGCTATTTACCTCTTATGCCATTCATCCATATCAACTCTCTATACCTAACTCTTGACCAATGACCTTTTTATCCCCTATTTTCACACATTTTAAAGCCAAAACCTACAAAAGACAAAGTTATTATAAAGCTTTATCCTACCTAAAAGACCAAACTACCATTTTCAAAATCTCAAAAATAACCCAAGGCCTTCACCCTTGGCCTATAAATATCCCCTCTCATTTCTCACTTGGAAACACCTTGAAAGCCATCAAGAGCCCTCTTTCTTACTTTCTTGCACTAAGTTCCAATAGTTTTTTCCCATCTTTAGGAAATCCTTTAGAGAAAACCCTAAAAGGAAGAAATGAGGTCTTTAACTCTTGCTTTGAAGAAGAAGAAGGAATAGCTCAAGTTTTGCTAATTGCCAACATAGAGGTAACTATGTTACCTTATTATATTTTTATATATTTTATAAGTTTGTCATTGTAGTTCCCCTTTCATGCATGTTTATCACTTCATAACTATTTTTTTTTTGTGATTTTCATACCATCTTAGATTTTCTTTTTTTTCTTATAAGTCATGTTTTCTTTTAAGCATAATATTCTTTTCTAACAACTCTTTCACTTGCATAAATCTTTTCTTTTTATCATGTTAGGTTTATTTTCCTTTTATTATTAGTGCATTCATCTTTTACATAACAATGTTTCTTTTTCATGCATACTCACCTTTTTCAAACTATTCATTTTTTAGCTTATAAGAATCTTTGCATTATATATACCATTTCTTCTTTTAGTGTTAGTACTCTCATCTTTTACATAACTATGTTTTTTATGCATACTTGTCTTTTCTAACTACTTCCTTCTTCTTAGCTCACAGGAATCTTTGCATTATGTAGGCCATCTCTTCTTTTAGTGTTAATACTCTCACTTTTATATAGCAATGTTTTATACACTTTTGCTTTCTTTTACCAACTTGTAATATCTTCAATTCTTAAGCATACTTGCATCACATATTACTTCCTTGTTACTTTCATCTTGTTCTTTTAATCCCGTGAATTTGGGAGAATGATTAAGAGTTTAAGGAGTAGGTAACCATTTCAAAATGGATGAGAAAGGGTGCCTTACACCTTCCTTTTCTCATAACCGAATCTCCTACCCCATGATCTCTCCTACAGACCATGCTCTTCTAATGTAGTCACTTATTTCATAGCTTTAATTTTTTTTCTTTGCAAAACGGGTGACCTATCACACCCAAACAATGATAGGTGGTGACTCTCAAATCTTTTAGGGTCCCTAAACGAGTTTTCTAGCTCACAAGTTGATGATAACTGAAACATTTGGATCAATCAATGGGCATGCCAAACAAAAAGGTCTCAAAACATTTTGTATTTGTACAGATCAAAAAGTCTAGCCATGTGCCAAAGCCAAAAGTATCTATTATAGAGTAAGAACATTGCTTCTGGAGTTGGAAGTATCAAAGACATTACTTAAGTGATAATAAAAGTCAATTTGTACCTTCAGATGATCAACAATTCTTCTGAGATTCTCCTTGTACTCTTCAACAGGCACATGTTGTCGTTCACTGGTCCTCCCCAAAAGAGCTGCATCATTAGCGCCGAAGAAAACGATGGCAGCAACAGGAGGCATTGCGCAACTCTTTAAAAGAATAAATAAAGAAATGGGGTCCTTAGGAAATAACACTTGACCGTAACAATGACATAATGACTGGAAAATAAAGAGGGTTGGCCTTGATCTCATCTTATTCAACTTGACAGAAGACTAAGTTATTAGAAAAATGAAACTAATTTCAGAACTTGAGTAAGCAAAAAGAAAAGTCGACTTGGTCAAATCATCTTAAACCTGACCGTTAGAAGACTAGATTGGCTCTCAGTAATCAATTTACATCAGTTAGTTTCGTTAGTCTTCGAGATCATGGCTTGATTGACCTTTTAACAATCTGGTCTACTTTTTAGACAAAATAAATAAATAACTAGATAAAGCTTATTTTTCGTACAACCAAGTTATGTATTTTCAATTATGTGCATGTTTCTTGTAACAGCAGCAGGAAGAGTATATGTTTTTACGTAATTTTTTTCCACAACAAAACTTTTAAGATTAACTAATGAACACGTCGATACCAAATGAACTTTGAATGTCTGAAAAAACCTCCAAAAAGATGGATTCACTATGCAACTCATTGTTTCTCTTAATGATAGATAAGCTAGACATAAGTTATTAGAAAAATGATACATCTTATTCAACTTGACAGAAGACTAAGTTATTAGAAAAATGAAACTAATTTCAGAACTTGAGTAAGCAAAAAGAAAAGTCGACTTGGTCAAATCATCTTAAACCTGACCGTTAGAAGACTAGATTGGCTCTCAATAATCAATTTACATCAGTTAGCTTCGTTAGTCTTCGAGATCCTGACTTGATTGACCTTTTAACAATCTGGTCTACGTTTTAGACAAAATAAATAAATAGATAAAGCTTATTTTTCATACAACCAAGCTATGTATTTTCAATTATGTGCATGTTTCTTGTAACAGCAGCAGGAAGAATTTATGCTTTTACGTAATTTTTTTCCACAACAAAACTTTTAAGATTAACTAATGAACAAGTCGATACAAATGAACTTTGAACGTCTGAAAAACCCTCCAAAAAGATGGATTCACTATACAACTCATTGTTTCTCTTAGTCATAGATAAGCTAGACACAAACACAGAAACGCAAAGTAGTAACAATAAGCATTTGGTGATGGACCTACCAGCTTGACTCGCTGATAAAACCCAATGAACAAATATTCACAATTAACAACTCAGGAAATTAGCCTGCTAGAATACTGAAAATTCAAATAGAAAGATCATCACAGAGGATAAAGGAAAGATAAGAAGGTCAGAGGGGAAAAAAAAAAAAAGAACAAAAATAAGAAAATGAGATTAGCAACAAGAGGATAATTTGAATACAGGGACTAAATATACTACCAATGTAAATAGCAATGTAAAACCAGAATTCTGAGTCATGGTCCTTTCCCTGTAACTAGGGATGGCAGGTTATATAGGTAACCAGTCCCACATAGCTATACTGGGTAGGATTTTGTGAGCCAAAATTGGGTTTGGACTTGGCACAACCAACCTTAACATGCCACATGCCACATGCCATTCAAGTATATATGCTATATATATACATATACAATTTACTTGAAAACCTGTATCTTATTTACAAGAAATGCTAAAGCAAGATCTGCCTTGATCCCAACCCAATGGGTAAGCAGCAGGTTTCGCATAGGAGTGAATCCTAAAGGAGAGGATTAGGGTTTTTGCCAAAACCCACCTGGAACCCGTCCTATTACCATCCCTACTTATAACAAGCTGGAGTATAACAAACCATTTATTCTTAACCACCAAAACAAACAAATAAGCAGAAAAAAGAAATAAAAGATATATCAAGATCTTATATGGACACTAAGACGCTGAATTTTGGACACCTTTCAACAATCAAAAACAACTAAATCCACATGATAACAATGTGATTTACGTTACTTCAATGAACTGATAAACCCATTCTGAACATCACACACACACAAAAAAAACATTCTGAACTCTATATCCGATGATGATAACTTGATATAAACTAACCACACTACAGAATCAATGGAAGACTATAAGCAATAACATCAAGCAACAAATACATATCTGATAAAATTATAAAGAAAATAATAACAATAATAATAATAATAATAATAATAATAAAAAAGAAGGGGGGAAAAAAGGAGGAAACAAAACGAGTACTACTCTTACAAGAGGGAAAATATGATGCAACAAGAACAAAGCCCATCTGGTGTTGTACCCACCGTACCCACGAACGATTACATCAGCCTGCAAATTAGGTTAAAAAAAAACTATAAAATTAGATCACTGTAAGCATTGTCTATGTAAGACCGAAATTTCATTCCAGTATCCAAAAACGAAATCAGCAGATCATGAACTCAAGAATAAGGTAAAACAAATATAAGTGTAGTGAGAAATCGAAGTGCGTTTCCTCGAATAGCATTACAAGATCAACAAGATTAAATCGAACAAATGAACAATAAATTCCGAATCCAATTATTCAATAACTATAAGATTCCATAACATGCAAAAGAGTAAATAATTAAATAAATAAAGAAAATTAAAACTGGAAACAATGAAAAGAAAGAGAGGAACCTTTCGAGAGTAGGTATCGGCAAGAGCTGATCCCCATCCACCAGGTCTGACGGATTGCTCTGTGATTGAATCTCCAAATAACACGAACTGAGGCCTCATTCTACACTGTAGAGAGCGAGAGCGAGAGCGAGAGAGCGAGAGAGAGATGTTATATATTCAGGATGATTCTCTTATTGACTCTGAGATCTCTCTATTTAGTTGTAATACCTGAGATGATTCGTCTGTGTGCTTCTTTTTATTTTTTTTTCGGTAGAATCTGTGTGCTTGTCCAGCTCCAACAGATATTTTTTTTTTTGGTAGAACCCACCAGATATTATCTGGCTTTTGTTTTAAGCTAAATCACCAGAAAGTCGAGGTGGTGCGAGAGCGAAAGCCTCCAAGGTCCAGAGCTTCTTTATATACATATCAACTATACTACGTCTATAAACAAACATTCGTATTTATCAGCTTAATTTAACTTTTTTTAAAAAAATAAAATTTAATTGTTTTTGTATTTTTTTAAAAAACCTTTAAAATAACAAAAACGTTCATTATTTTTTCAAACTGTAACTCCTAAATATTTTAAAAATATTCTAAATCATTTTGTTTTTACGCAATTTTTCAAACTTTAATCTCTAAATGTTTTAAAAATATCTTAAATTATTCCATTTTTATGCATTTACCCCTAATCCGCAGATTGACTTTTCTCGTACTCAGAACGCGGATTCGCGTTTTGAGCGCCAGAACGTCACCTATATTCAACGAACTTAGGTTCTAAGCAACCCCTGTTTGGTGGAAATTTAATCAGCTAATGTAGGTTTGCAAGGAATACATATCATCTACAGCATTTCCTATAAAAACTGAACCAAAATGAAATGAAAATTCCTAAACCCAACCCCATATATATGATTTTCGATTTTATATGTTTCAACAGCAAAACCGAACTCAAAATCTAGAAACACAACACAACCCAACCCAAACTAAAGTCGATTTGGATTGGTGTCACGTCCCGGATCCAATGGCACAAATCCCTATGCGGGTTGCACGGATCACGAGATGCGACCTTCGGATTTCCGATCAAGGAACGCGGATCAACAAACAAACCAACCAACAATACACAATAATTCAGTCTCATGTAACCCAAAATAAATCAGAATGCAAAAGCAATATATCATATTTAAAGTCTAATCTATGGCTTCATAAGAGCCAACAAAATCTAGCAATTACATCAGTTCTAATCTAAGAATCCAAAAGCAGCAAATAACTAAACAATAGTCCATGTCCAAGTCCATCTTTTCATGCCACCTCAACCTGCAACATGAAAGGTTGCGTGAGCTTGGAATGCCCAGTAAGAAACAATCCCGACAACTATCCTCATGGAATAACATTAGTCCATGCAAACACGACATATCATAGTAATCATCATGGAGATCATATATTCACATGCTATCACATCATGACACACTACTATCATGGAATAACATAGAATGGAGACAATATATTCAACACACTATCATAACAAATCCTAGCATCATACTCATATGTTATCATAGCCACTAGATCATATCCATTCACGACCATAGTATTAATCATAATCACACCTTCGAATATCAACAAACAACAATCCTTACGAACTCTACAATGTCAACATGTTTCAACATACCAACCAGTCCATAACCATATACTTTACAATATCAGCAAGTTAATAATCATAATAGCAACAAGTACACAACCATAATATCAATAATATCCACAAGACAACAATCACAAACTCCACAATATCCACAAGGCAATACATGTCATTCCCGGTGATCAGCCAGTTCCAAGTTACCTTAGCATCCATTTTACTACGGCTGGACGACACTCTCTTATCAAGCAATATCAATTGCAAGGTATTCACTTTAATACAGTTGAATACTACTCGTTTAATCTCACGTTGTACAGCGTGGTTCCATAGGACTTTTAACCTACCCGAGCTCAATTTCCGTAACTATTTCCAAGCATTTAGGGATTAACACTCAGGGAGGCCTGCTAAGAGGACGGTTACCCACAACAACAAATCCACATCTCACTCCGTCGCTGCCCGATTGTCCAGACGAACATCAAACATCAGTAGGATTGCCGGTGATAATATCTTTCAGAAGTTACCCATGCACCCATGCGCCCATACACACGAATAATTCTTGGGACACCATCACAAATATCCTTTCCCACAACAGTCGAATCTTCGGTGATAATATCCTTCGGAAGCTATCCATGCGACCATACACACGGAGAATCCTTAAAAAGCCATCACAAGAATCCTTTCCATGGCATACATGCATAATCAATCCCAATTCTATTACACATGCACTATCCATTACAATCATAGCACTCATGCACAACCCATCACAATATTATCAAGTTCATTCCTATCATTCAATGGTCCATCTTTGAGTCACAATTATCATATTAGGTGTGGGGTCACAACCCCAAGTCCAATGGTCCAACCCTTAAGTCACTAGGTCCAACCCCAAAGCTCTGTCCACAGAAAAAAGAACTAAAGGTTCATCGGTACCCTCACCGGTGTACCGGTAGGTACCGACGAGGCCATCTGTGTGTTGGGTATTTATGGGTTCGTGAACCCTAATTCTTTGGTATTCAAATCAATTTACATCTATCCTAGAGATCAATAAGCATCAATATTACAATAACACACTAATCAAATCATATCCAAACAATTCAATTATCATTAAATCAAGTCTAACATGGATCAATTCACCTATACTCATATAAATCTGGAAATCAATTATATTAGCATGTTAGATCTAAATAGCATGATTCAAATACCTTTATTAACATACTAGATCTACCTAGCATGATTCAAACACTTATTTCGACATACGAGATCTACTTAGCATGATTACACATCTATTACCATGGAAATCATACTATAATGCAATCAAGCCTTGGGACATCACATAGCACATACAATTCTGGGAATCGATCATATTAGATCTACTAGCATTATCAAATACATCTAATTTCATGGTAATCATACTACAATGAAATCATATACCTGAAAATTATGGCAGCATGCAAATCAGGAAATCAAACATAAACGACCACGAAATCCCAAGAGAACTATATAAGAAATGCAACTTACATCCCACGCTATATCCGATGCTCGATTCTACGTGTTCCCCTTCAATTGCCTCTTCTTCTTCCTCCAATTTCAAATCCAACCGCTGCCTTCACTCTTCCTCTATTTCAAATCTATCTCTATTATTTCCAAAAGCCCTAATCTCCTCCCTCAATTGCTGTGCACGATTTCCCCCAAATTCCTTCTCTTTATTGTTTTCCAAACCTTCCTTTCTATTCCTTCAATTCCCCAACGTACCAACATATCTTCCCCCATCTCAAACCAATTAGAAATCAATTTCTTACACAATCCAAATCCTCCTAGTTTACTAACCAATCAGAAACCTTCTAATCTTATTCTAATTAATCTCAATCCTGCTCTTACTAATCCCAATCCAACTCTAATTCTTCTAGAATAATTTTATGTTAAGTTACCAATATATCCTAGCTTCCCATTAGGTCCATTCGATTACTTCCCAAGTCCAGCCCATTAGTTCCAGACCATGACACTTCTTAGTTAATTCACTAAACTATCCTTACTATCAAATTTAGGTTCATTCGACCACTTCCTAATTCTTGCAATTACACTTAATTAATTACACTACACTCCTCCAAGTTACTTATTAATTACCAATCAACCCCCAACTCATATACCATGTTACTAACCAGTCCCCAATGTTCTATTTAACTTAGGAAACTACCTCATTAAATGCAGAAAATTCCCATTCATTATTTAACTCCATCAATTACTCAAACATTAATTATAATATTATATTTTTCAAATTCGGGTCCCTACATTATTTATAAAAACCTTATACTTAATTAATTACACTACTCTCCTCCAAGTTACTCATTAATTACCAATAAACCCCTAACTCATATACCATGTTACTAATCAGTCCCCAATGTTCTATTTAACTTAGGAAACTACCTCATTAAATGCAGAAAATTACCCATTCATTATTTAACTCTATTAATTACTCAAACATTAATTATAATATTATATTTTTCAGATTCGGGTCTCTACAAAACCCATCACACCCGACACAATATTGTCCGCTTTTAGTTAGTCCAAAGACTTCCCAGGGGTCACCCATCCTGGTACTACTCCCGCCCAAGCACGCTTAACTGGGGAGTTCTGATTGGATTCACGACTTTAAAACGCGTTGTGTCATAGAATGGCGTGAATATACATATAAATACTTCACCTTCACCTGCTCAGGCGATGCGGGATTGTGCAACCTGTAGCTCACCCAGTGCATTGCACCCACCCACATCACACCCGCTCATGTAGGTCCGGGTTTAACCGACCTAAGTTGCACCCCAAATTGACATAACATATATATGGCTTATGGGATACGGGCAAAAATGAAAATTATGTTGAAGATTTCTTATGTTTTCTTGCTAACTAAACGCACAATTATATGGCTTTCATTAATAATCATGTAAATTTCTTACATCATAAGATTTATTTTAACTTTCTTTTACATTGATTTTATACACATTACTTTCTAGCATTTTTTTGGTATCTAGATAGAACCAATGATTAAATAATAATGTTATTTTTATTATATAGTTTGTGTTTATTTCTACGAGTCGTGATCCAGTGAACCTCGTTCCACTACAACTGCAGCGAAACTCTAATGTGAAGATAAGGCCGTCAGATATCTATGGATTTGAATTCGCGCCATACAATTCTGCCTTTATTTAAGATTACGTGAAATCTAAAAGTTTCATTTACGAGTTCACCCTTAAGTCTCTTGAACCCTTATAAGTCTCTTGAGCGACATAAATGCTTTAAATCTATTAGAATCAAAATATTTGTATTCCCATTTTACCCCTTAGATTACCTCTTTCTTTTTAAATGACTTGAAAGCATCTCCATTTGCCACGAGTATAACCAACCCGATCTAAATTATAAAATCGATCTAAATTCGATTTTATAATTTCAAAATCAAAATCGAACCAAATATCTAGAAACCCAAACCAAACCGAATCGAATCGAAATCAGTTTGGATCGGTCCATACCGAGAATGGTCAGGACCGGTCTGATCTCAAGCCATGATACAATAGTTGTATCATGAGACTTTGGATCGGACTAGTCCGACCGATATCGATACGGACCGGCAGGTACAACTGATCCATTTTTTTTTTTAATTTATGAATTGAACGGTTCAGATCGGTACATTTGGATCGATTGTACTGGCCGGTTCGTATCGATATCGGTTGGACCGGTCCGATCCAAAGCCTCGTGATACAAGTATTGTAGCATGGCTTGAGATCGGACCGGTCCTGGCCATTCCCGGTATGGACCGGCAGTACGGACTGAATCTGTCCGATCCTTGAATCCTTGATGTGGGGGACAAATATGAACCTCGTGTGAGGTTCACACAGTCCAAGTTCACACAAGATGTGCATCCAATCTCTGGCACCATGCAAGTTAGGGTGCAACTTCGGTAGGATAAACTCAAAACCGAACCGACCCAAACCGATTTTGGTTCGATTTGGGTTTATAGATATTTGGTTCTGTTTTGGTTTTGAAATTATAAAATCGAATTTAGATCGGTTTTATAATTTAGATCGAGTTGGTTATACTCGTGGCTAATGGAGATGCTTTCAAGTCATTTAAGAAGAAAGAGGAAATCTAAGGGGTAAGATGGGAATGCAATATTTTTTATTGTAATAGATTGAAGCATTAATGTGGTTCAAGAGACTTCAGGATAAACTCGTAAATGAAGCTTTTAGATTTCACGCAACCTTAAATATGAGGCAGGATTGTATGGCACGAATCCAAATCCATAGATATCTGACAGCTCTTGTCTTCGCCACATCAGAGTTTCGCTACAGTTGTAGCGGAACAGGGTTTGCTGGATCACGACTCTATTTCTAGTACGATAGTGATAATTCATATTTTATTGCTCCATTTGACTGGCGATCACTTGTAAATCTTCTATGGCTAATCCCTACAACCAAGAGATGGCAGTTGGAATGATATGTATGACCCAAGCCTTCTATCCCCTTTGTTTTAGGGATGATAGTAGGTATTGATGAGATTTTGGTGAAGGCTATCCATGTAAGTCGAAGTTGTTTGCATATTCTCCTACGTGTCTCAAGGTCGATGTAGCTAGTTTCAACTCAGACCTAAACTACTAAGATGTAAACGTTTTCAAATCATTTACTTGAATCGAGAATATGGAAGGGGGTCGAAAAAGCATGGAATGTAAGCTCAGACTACGACCCGAACGGGAGATGCTCAAAACTGGATCAATGTCACATTAAGAGTTGTCTTATAAGTCTTCTCAACTACTCTCTTGTCAAAAAATCTCTATAGAGATTTCTCAAGTTTGAAGCACAAGTATATCTCACTATAATACTTTCACTCAAACACTTGTTCTCCACTTTAGTCTAAGTCTCCTAACTTTTATATAAACCAAAGAGGGTCTCTAACATGACTTCTCATTTGTAACGACAATATATTAATTCTTTTTCATTAACATAATAACGATTATATTAGCCGTGTTCACCAATGACCACCGGAATACTCGGAGGATGGAGATGTAGCCGGCATTATCTCCTATCATCTGAACAGAAAGCTTACAGAAAGTCTCTGAGCTTGTTCCGCTGATTCAGAGTTCGTTGCTCTCTTTATCTGTATCCTCAGTTTCTATATTCCAGTTATGTTTCCCTGCTTGCCATGAATTTTCTACGTTTGGAAATCTATCTCCAATTCCCTCCAGACTTTCTTTCTCATCTCTTCATTCAATTCATCTACTTGAATCATCACCATATCTGCCGCTTATTTCAGCAATGCAAACTACAAAACTACTATCTTTTGCTCGAAACATCACAACTACTATTCCACCTCAATGCACTACCATAGCTTCTTCTTCTTCTTCTTCAGCGTTAATGGAGGAATACGGCGGGAAAGCTCGCGTCTCAGATATCTACTCCTCCAACCGGAGGATCGATGGTTTGATGAAATCCGGTTGCTTAAATTCTGCTATCCATCTATTCGAAGAAATACCAGACCGTGATGTTATCTCCTGGAACCTGCTAATTTCCGGCCATTCTCGCAACGGGTTTCCAGAACAAGCTCTTGTTCTCTTCAAGCAAATGGTTTCTCAGGGAATCAGAGAAACCCCATCTACGTGTTCTTCAGTTCTGGGGATCTGTACTGATTCGGGGTTCTATCTAGAAGCGATTCAAGTGCAGTGCAGGATCATCTTCCTTGGGTTCAATTCGAATTTGTTTGTGGGTAGTGCGCTTGTTGATCTTTACATCCATATGGGAATTGTTGACCTAGCTTTGCTTTTGTTCGATGAAATGCCTGAACGAAACCTACCCACCTGGAATTTGGTTCTTCGTGGGTTTTGTGATCTGGGTCGATCAAAGGAATTGTTAGGGTTTTATTCTGAAATGAATTTGGATGATTTGGAGGGAAACAGTCTCACTTTCTGCTATTTGATCCGTGGATGTGGAATTGGAGGTTCATGGAGGAAGGAAAGCAACTGCATTGTCACGTGTGATTGAGATCGGATGGGCAGAATCAGAATTATTTGTTACTAATGCTTTAGTTGATTTTTATTCAGCTTGTGGAGGGTTCATTGATGCTAGTAAAGCAATTGAAGTAATTCCATTACAGGATGTGATTTCATGGAACTCGATCGTCGCCGTTTACACTGATAACGGGTTTTTAAGCGAAGCTCTCGAGTTCTTTACTAGGATGCAGTCATGGGGGAAGAAACCATCAATCCGATAGTTCATCGGGTTTCTGAATTTAGCTAGTAGGACGCGAAATCTTCTATTTGGGAAGCAGATTCATGGGTATGTTCTGAAATTGGGGTTTCATCGAGGAGGTATTCATGTTCGATCCGCGTTGATTGATATGTATGGCAAGTGTGGTGAGATTGAGAGATCAGTGTTCTTGTTCAAAGATGTTTCGGAGAAATCCAGAGTTCTGCAACTCTGATGACTTCTTTGTTACACTGCGGCATCATCGACGATGTTATCCAAATGTTTGGATTGATGGTTGATGAGGGATTGAGACTGGATCAAATCACCTATTCAACAACACTGAAAGCCTTATCGACGTCAGCCTCGGTGAATCCGGCGAGCTGCAAACTACTCCATTGTTGTGAAATAAAGTCTGGTTTTGAATCTGAGGTGGTGGTTTCATGTTCTCTAATGGATGCCTATTCAAGATCTGGTCATATCGATGTTTCCTCTCAGATATTTGAACAGATTCCTGCTCCGAATCTCATCTGTTTCACATCAATAATCACTGGATTTGCTCGACACGGAAAGGGAAGAGAAGGGATTACCATGCTCGACGCAATGATCAAGAAGAATCTGAACCCAGATGCTGTCACATTCTTGAGCATCTTAACAGGGTGTAGCCATTCAGGCTCGGTTGAAGAAGGGAGAGTGGTTTTCGAGTCGATGAGAACCGTTCACGGGATCTATCCAGACAGGTGGCATTATTCATGTGTGGTTGATCTTTTCGGGCGGGCGGGTTTGTTAGTGGAAGCAGAAGAGTTGCTTAAACTTACAGAATTTGTAGGTGATTCAGTGATGTGGACTTCACTGTTGGGAAGTTGTAGGCTCCATCGGAATGAAGTAGTGGGGAAGAGGGTGGCGAAAGCATTAATGGAGCTTGAGCCTGAGGATCCTGCTGCATATTTGCAAGCTTCAAACTTCTATTCTGAAATTGGAGACTCGGAAACCTCGATGCTAATTAGAGAGATTAAGGTGGCATGGAAGATTAGAAGGGAGATAGGTTACAGTTTGATTGAAGTGAACAAGCATGGTTAGTCTTGACATTTGATTCAGAGAACAATCTGATTGGTATAGAAGGATCGATTTGAATGAATGGAAGTAGAAGGATTGATCGGCAGCCCTAACCCAATTTACATTTCTGGCATTTTTGGACACATAACCCTTGAAGAAAACAGAAAGGGGAGGATGCAGAAGAGAGCGTTCACATGGAAGTCTGAGATCTTCACCTATACTGTGGAAGATTTCAGTTTAAAATGAGAGTAATAGCTTCAAAATTTTGAGTTGAAGAGTCAATTTGGATATAAATACTACAGAAGAGACTTAGAACATTGTAATTGAAGTATAGAACAAGACTTGGAAGTTCTATCTATCTGGGTGAGCCTGGATTATGGCCAGTGTTGGACCCCCATGTCAGGTAACAACAAGAAACCCTATTTGTTGCTGTAGCTATATATACTATATTTCCGGTATATATGCAGTTCTTCATGTATACATGTTGAAGGCTTTGTAGCTGTGAGGGACAAACACAAGGTAGAGAGAAGTTGCAGTGAAATACAAGTCAAAGACAAAAGAAGAACCCCCCACTACCTTTGACTGGTGATCCTTAAATTCACTGGGGGAAGAGTAAAGCAAAAAACTCCACAATGGAATTATCCCTTCTGCTTTAAGTGTAGGCATGTAGACCAAAAATTTCCTTCATCTCCTTTCAAGCCAAGCCATATCTCTCTATAGGGCCCTTCAGTTTTCATCACTAATCTACATGTATAAATCAAATCCCATGTATTCACTAGATTTGTACAAATCAAAAAGCAAAATATGGAGAAAATCTTCCTTGTTTCCTTTCTTGTTTTGGTAATAATTGTAGCTCATGGAGTTGCAGAAAGTAGCATGTATGATGATGGCATACTCATGGTTGGGGAGCTCGAAAATTTCAATGTAGATGATGGAGATGGGATGGATGAAGAAGAACCTTTTGAGTTACCAGGATTGTCAAGCCAACATGGTGGCAAAGTTGTTGTGAATGTCGATGGCTTTGGTGCGGCTGGTGACGGAATTTCTGACGATACCCAGGTGAGAATTCTCTTAGTTTTCAAATCAGTATGAAGGTTATGATCAACTAAAAATGCAGTTTCAAACCAATTTTGGCTCCTGTTTATTGTATATATATACTGTAATATATCCTCAGGCATTCACAAGTGCATGGGATAAAGCCTGCCCTACACCAAAATCAGTTTTCTTGGTTCCCCAAGGCCGGCGATACCTAGTTAACGCGACCAGATTTAAAGGTCCCTGTGCTAAAAACCTAATCATCCAGGTAATATCCAACCAGTTAATAGCTAGTTTGCTGGGAATTGCTACCATTTTGTATTGAATTGCTCATTGATGCAGATTGATGGAACAATAGTTGCACCAAGTGACCCAGAGAACTGGGACCCTAAGAACCCAAGAATCTGGCTTGATTTCTCCAAGCTGGAGGGAGTCCTTTTCCAAGGTAGTGGAGTTATTGATGGTTCAGGTAGCAGATGGTGGGCATCATCTTGCAAAAAGAACAAGTCAAATGTAAATCATCTAAACCAACTTTCTCAGATTTTCTCTTTTAAGTTAATCAAATCCAGTGAAGAACAAATTGATAGATATGTTTTCTTCTTTTGACAGCCTTGCAGAGGAGCACCTACGGTAAGGATCTTTTTGTAAATTATTTCTGGGTTTTACTTGCTTTCTGTATCTCTGATTAAGGTTTTGATGAATAATAACTAGAACTACAAAGTATATATATATAGGAAGTGAAAGCTAAGAATTTGAATTGTGGCAGGCATTAACAATAGAATCGAGCTCATCAGTGAAGGTGAAGGGCCTTACCATCCAGAACAGCCAACAGATGCATTTCATTGTCTCTCGGTCTGAATCCGTGCGCCTGTACGACATCAAAATCTCTGCTCCTGAAGACAGCCCCAACACAGACGGAATTCATATCACCGGATCAACAAATGTTGTGGTCCAAGATTCCAAAATCGGAACAGGTTTTCATGTCCCATTTCAGATCTTGTATCTTGAAATTTTCTTTGTTCTAATCCCAATTTACTTCCCAGTTCCATCTAAAAAATTATGGAGACTAGATCTCTCTCTGTGCTGATTTCATATCTGGAATATACAGACTCATATGGAGGGCCATTAAAATGGTGGAACCGTCCTGTATAGGCAGAGAGGTTACTCCAACTTTTTAAATAACTATACTAACAAGATGTGATTTATGCTTGTGCCTGATCTTTAGGGGATGATTGCATCTCAATCGTCAATGCTAGCTCAAATATAAAGATGAAGAACATTTACTGTGGGCCAGGACATGGAATCAGGTACGCAACAAAGGTTAATGGATGTGAAATATGGTGTACACTGTATGTAAGTAATACAAGATGAGAATCAATTATTTCCTTTTTCATCCATTATACGTAATAATGACCATAAAATAAGGTTATTGTTCCGAACATTACCAATACACCAAAAGCCCTGGGAGTGATGGAATGTGCCAAATCAAACCTTATAACTCTTTAGAAAAACCCAAAAGATCCTAAAGAATTCAAGAAATATGTAACGAGGAGTTTAAGAGGATGTTCCTAGGTATTTGTGAGTATATTCACGTAAAATACAGGAACTGGAGGTCCCAAGTTCGAGTCCTCAGGCTTACTTGATATAAGGTCCTTGTGGGTGGGGTCATGTATCTGGGGTTTACCATGTACCCACTAAGTGGGGTCGGGGGTTCCACGTCACAAAATAAAAATAAAAATACAGCATATTATTAACATTTTTTTTAATGAATAATGAGGAAAACAGTTCGAATACCTTTGAAGAGTTCTCTGATCATTGGAGTTTTGCCCTTTTCATCTCTATACAACAGCATCGGAAGCCTTGGGAAGGACAGCAGCATCGGCATCGTCACTATGGTTGTTTTGGACAGAGCATTCCTTAATAAGACAACCAATGGTCTAAGGATTAAGACTTGGCAGGTAATTCCTTGAATTCTATCTAAGAGAATACTAATATCTGCAAATTGCAATTACTCAAAGAATGACCAGATGGGAAATTTAAGATGTTGGTTTTCTGAGACAGGGAGGGTCTGGATTCGTAAGCTCGGTACGGTTTGAAAATGTGAGGATGGACGATGTTGCCAACCCCATCATTATTGACCAGTTCTACTGCAACTCGCCAAAATCTTGTCAGAACCAGGTACACTCTACACTGATGCCTTTCCATGAAAATACCTTAACTATAACACAGAAAGGAGGGAATATTGAACCAATCTGTGCTGATGGGTTTGTTGTTTAAGACTAAGGTTTTTTTGCTTTCCTAGACATCAGCAGTGAAGATAAGTCAAATCATGTACCGCAACATCACTGGGACTACAAAGAGTGCAAGAGCCATGGAATTTGCCTGCAGTGACACAGTTCCCTGCAGCAAGATAGTCCTGAGCAACATCAACTTACAGAGGGAGGATGGCAACGTAGAAACCTACTGCAACTCTGCCACAGGTTTTGGCTATGGCATTGTGCATCCCTCAGCTGACTGCCTGAATTCTTCTGACAAGGACTCCTATTTGGACCAGAAAAAAGACACATCTGTAGAACCCGGTAGAGATGATCCTGTTCACACAGAACTGTGATTGATCACGTATAGGCACTTTTTTAAGTATAGATTAATATATGAATAGTCGTAACTTAGTCAGATTTTAACAGAAATTGCTGGTATTTATAGTCAAAATAACATACCATGTTAAAATTGGACCAGATCTACACAAAATATAAGGCAGATATGTGTAATTTACCTTTTTTTTTTCCTCATATAATAAATCTAATGTACTTTGAAACCAGAAGTTTTAATTACTGAGATTGGTTATTATTCAAGTTAAATTCTACAGTGATAACAAAACTATATTAAAGCTCAATCTGAATTGAATATCCTCCATAAGTTTAGTTTGTACAAGAAAAACTCAGAACCCTCTTACTTGATAATATTTTCAAAAATACAAGATCTAGATTTGGTTGTGAAGAATGAGTTAGAATCAAGGATCAGTCCTGGTTAGATGTTGTACATAGTGATTGATGGAAAAACAACAATCCAGGAAGTGAGAGTAAATGCAACAACAAAATTCCAAATATTGGTGGGGGAAGATGATTCAGAATAAAACATGCTATTATTAATAAATCACTTCTAAGTAAAGCCTGGAAAGCCATTATGGATCATTTGCAGACCTTAATGAAGGTAAACTAGCATCCTGATGAGCATATTTCTACTTTTAGTTCAGAAAGAAACCTAAAGGGGACGACAAAGGGATATAAACACAATTAACCCCTTTCTCTTCAATTCCATTTCCAAGTTGCAACACACACACACACACACACACAAAGGCATAGAGAATAAAGCTAAAACCAGAAGCTTTCACCAGTCAATGGTTTTCATGTTAAGATCAATATAAAAAACAACAGCGGTTTCCGTTTCTGCAAATCATATTCAAGACACATATAATACACTTGCCCGATAACTCCCACATACCCTTCACCATATGACGTTAGAATCTAGAAACCAATGAAGGGGCACTGCTTTCGAGCATGTTCCGGTCTAAACTTTGCCAGAAGCTGTAGGGGTGCTCCTTTCAGCTCTGCAAGTACAGCAGCATCAGTAAGATAGGTTGTCATGTTAGCAGATGATAGAGCCAGATAAATACCCTCAAAAAGATGAAGAAAAAAGAGAAAACCTTGTGGTTTGAAGTTAAAGAGAGGAGGCAAGGTGCGGCCATTAGGGAGACGAGTATTAGGATCGAAGTTCATCGAAGAATGGATGGACACAGGCCTCCAACTGCGTTACATTAGAATAACAGTAAATAGTTCAGAGCTTTCGATTGATTAACAAACTGAAGCAGTAGTAAATTGGACCAGTGTTAACTGGACCAGAATGGTTGAACCAGCTGAAACAGGACCTGGCCTCTTCAGCAGTTCAGTTTGATTACGTACTAATTCACTCAATAAACCAGTATGAATCAGTGATACAGTTTAAACTGCTGTGTATTGAATGGTTTTGAGCGGACTGATCGGGTCAATGGAACAGAAAAGTGTAAATAGAAATCCGATGGCTATAGTGTTTTATGAAATCCAAAAGCTTTTCAACTGTTTAACAAGATTTCATTAAAACAAAAATAGTAAAAATCATAAGTACCAAAACCATAAAACAGAAGTTGCAAGTGGAGCAAAGAAAAGGGTAATAGGACGAAGTCAACTGAGCCACTGTTGAAGCCAAGGTTCCCATGGCATTTTTTTTTATCATACACACGATCTTAATTTCTTTCCAAGGTTCATTTTAGTAGCTCATTTCATTTTTGGAAGCTTCATCTTTCACGTACCTAGAAAAAGCACTTTCAGTATATTAGAACTTGAGAAGAACGTCGTATTAAGAGGAGATATTTCCTTCAAATTCAGTTATTTGATTTCACCTTTTCCATGCATCAAATACCTTCTTTGCTTTTATTTTATTCTAGTTTCTTTATCGTTTGTTTCTTAGTATAGACTGTATCCAGCTTTTATATCATCCCCATACAGGTCAAACAAGGTTTAACTACTGATCATACCAGGTAAACTGAACCGCCTTCCTGGCTGGTTCAATGTTTGCTCCACTTTTGGAAGCATTCATTTAGGTGGATCATAAAAACAAAAACAAATATATTTGGCAAGATACTGAAACAGCGCTTGAGATATTCTAGCATATGTTAATAAAACAATGTAGTAATCCTTACTCGAACTGAGGAAGTATGTTAGGGAAAAGTACGGATCACTCACAGCAATGCATCGTAGATTTGGAGAGTACTGAAGAAGTCTTGAAACAAGATCAACTGCTTCTGGGGGCATGCGTTTGTGGAATATCTGAAGAAGGAATGTAGGGCCAGCTTAATATTCTGAAAAAATTAAAAAGTAACTGACATCTCAAAAATATTCAACATAAAGATCCAGAGTGCTCACTTTGTGCCATGGGTGAGCCTTGATCTGAGGGAATTTGAAATCTGTATAGTTTGGATTCATACATTTGATTTCTTCTCGTGTAGGAGTACCAAGAACCTGCAAACCACAAAACATGATTAAATTACTACAATTTTCCAAAGCTGGCCAATCAGAGCTCAAGATCTTCCCAATATTGTTTTTCTCGATTATTGATCCTAGCAAGATCTACCTTTATTATTTCTCCACTCCACTCTCTCCAGGAAAGAGAGGCCGTCAAGAAAAACAAAGAAAAATATGAAGAGCATTATTGACACTATTATTCCCATAAAGTAAGCAAAAGGATGCAAATTCCAAGCTTGCACTAAAACCTGTCCAAGCAGCAATTCAGCAAGGACACAACCCACAGACCATATGTCAATCGCAGCTGCGTACTCTGTGGCCCCAAATATGAGCTCAGGTGCTCGATAATAACGAGAACAAATGTATGATATGTTTGGTTCACCTTTGACCTGTTATGGATGGTGCATTGGAAACAGTTTACAAATACCCGAGAAATGAACAAAAACAATTAAATAAATAAATAAACGACTAATTAAAAAAAAATCGACAGAACAAATAAGCCGCATAAAAATTTAAATATAATGAATACAGCGAACAAAAAATAAGGGTGTCCAGAGAATTTGTCATATATTGGAAACACATGAATTTTGAACTTTACATCATTTATATCCTATGAACAATCATATTAGAATGAAAGGAATTAACATTCAATGATACAATGTGTACCTGGGCAGTTGTGTGATTGAAGATGCAGCCAACCATGCATGTTCATTCCCCATTCCTAATATGTACTTCATTTTATCACTATTTTTACAGATTTGCCATTGTTGTGCCTATTAAAGAGATGAATTCAATGTTTTCAACAAATCTCTATTATTCCTCAGGATCCCTACGGAACCATGTAAATCACAATGAATTGCCAACTACCATCCACATGTTGTACAGCAGTGCATTATAAAAAATCACAATTTAATTATTAAAAAAAAAACAATTTGGTTATCACAACACAAATATGGAGTACGGACAAATATAAAATATTTGACATGAACAAGTCAACATGTAGAAAAGCAGGTAAGTACCAGCACTTTTGCACTTCCAAAGTCGCATAACTTGAGCTGGTAAGTATGAGGATTAACCTGTAACGGCAGGAGTATGAGAAACAGTGCTTACTCATCAAGGAAGGAGATCTAAGAGCTTCTAATACAAACCAGTAGATTCTGTGGCTTAATATCCCTGTGGCAAACTCCTATACCCCCATGAATGTATACCAATGCTCTACATATCTGCCAATACTAATTCAGAATTAGCCAACTTCTTTTCAATTGCCACAGTCAACATGAGTAATATGAATTGATGGAAACCATAAATATTATATATATATTAACTTCATTGTACAATCCTGCATACACCCATAAAACAAAGAAGTCTGGAAATTTATTTAATAGTTGAAACTAGAAAAATGTATTTTTTCCATTATTTATCTATTTTAATTGATAACTCCAAAAGATTCACCTTCTTTCTTATTAGCATAAATAACAAGAACAAAATGGGAAATTATTCACATCTTAGACCTGATATGCATAGAGGTTGACATATATCAGAGGCATCCGTTGATTTGCCTTGCTGTAATGTTTCGTTACCCACTGTCTCAGGTACATATTCAAGCACCAGATTGAGATAGAGCTCATCTTTTTCAGTTGTTGAAAAGAAGCAATGTTTGAGTGAGACAACATTGGGGTGATCAAAAAGCCTCATGATTTGCAACTCACGACTCTTATATCTTTTATCCTGCAGAACTTTCTTGATTGCTACAGTCTCTCCTGATTCAAGGTACTTTAACTGCAAAATATGTTCATTGAAGCTGTACAGTTATAAAATTTCAACATGAAGAGATCACTTCCATAACCTGCCTCATCAACTAGTCTACACAAAATTCAATAAAAAAAAAATGACTGTAGATAAAAAAATAATGTATCACCTGAAATATGATTCCAAAAGAACCATGTCCAACAGCACGTTCTGCCATGTAACTTATAGTCTGAGATGAAAACCAGAGAAAATTTAATACATTAAGTTATCAAGCATGCAAAAGAGATCATATTATAACCATCCACTTCATCAGTTCATTAATATATCTTTTATTTGTCCATGCCCTGCTTTTGATAAGCAATAGAAGGTGCATGAGAAGAAAAACAAAAGAACCAAAAAAAAAAAGCGGAAAACCTGTATGTATTTGTCCCTTTATATGCAGCTTCTGTTTTTGCACCACGTCTACAACCAGTAATTCAGGCCAGCATCTGGTAAATTTGTCCAGGGATGTTCATCATTATAAATCTCTCATCATTCAGAAATGGAAGAACACTGTCAATTGTGTCATCTTCCTAAATTTTTATTTCCCAAAATTGCCCAGTTGAAATTATCTCCCCCCTCGTTTTGAACAAATTTGGATACTCATAATCTGACTGAAGATAAGGTTTTTGACAGACTGAGATGGAGGAACAAGACTCATGTTGCCGACTCTAACTAGTTGGGACAAGGCATTTTTTTTGTTGTAAATCTTCTTTCTCCCATATTGTTCTTAAAGTAAAACTTTTTACTTGTACATGTTCTTTTTTCCCATCCATTGCTCCTAAAATAAAACTTCTTACTTGTAAATTTTCTTTTTTCCCATCCATTGTTTCTAAATAAACTTCTTACTTTTAGAGAGAACATGAAACTAAAATTTCTGCAATTTTTACCTCTCCATAACAAAAGAAACATAATGCTTCTTGCTTCCTATAATGTACTTCCTGCTACCAAGCTAGACTAAGATACACTGGTGAAAGAACCCAACTAAGATATACCTGTTTGGGCTGACCATTTCTTTCACCAATTGTTGTTACAATAATATGGCCTGTTTCTGTTCCATGTCCATCCACCACTGTTGCCTCCATTTCCTAAAAGAAAAAAGATATAAATAAAATAATCAACAGACAATTGGAGTATTAAAAAAAAAAGTAAATTGACCAGAAGGCTTGAAAAAAAAAATAATATTCCCCAATTTATCTGGAAAAATACAAAAGCATCAACCTTATCATCTCTAATCTTCATCTCATTTATTTCCTCGGGAAGCTTATCAATAGAATTTGTATTGCCATCAGATTTTCTAACAGTTGAAGGTGGCACAATGCCAGCGGAGGCCATATGTGGAAAAATTTGACCAGAGCAATCTGTTTGTAAAAGTAAAGAAAAGGATTTACTTCTTCCGATCAGAGAGAACCAACAATTTAACCTAAATATAAAATAATATACCAGGGAAATTTGAACAATATCTCTGTACAAAAAAATAGATACACATAACAGATCAATGAGAAAACGTTGTGAACATCCCTGAAACAGTTAATTGAAAGTTTGTGAGAGTAACTTGTTCCTTTACTGCATTCACTGCACCCAACAGAGCTGAGTATTAGTGCTCCTTCAAATTCTAAAAGAAGCACTAAAGCAATATTTCAAGAGTCTTGGTCAAACATGACTGCTCAGCACTATGTATTACACTAAAAAAAGATCTAGAATTCATTGGAGGCTTTCTTGTGCTATAAATGAAATTTGTGACTTGGACCATCTTTTGATGTCCGGCGCTATTGAGCTCCGAGATAAGCAGATGACCTTGTGGACCACCTTCCAAGATGAGTTCATAGAAAAGTAACACATAAAGGAGCCAAAGTATCTTTCTAGGACCAGAATTGCATTTTCTTGCTTATCCCCTGTTTAAGGGATAGCCTAATACCTGGTCTCCTCTGAATAAATCTTTAGTAATTTGATCATGTAAAAGGTTTAAACTTTTAAATGACAAATGCACTTAAGAATATTCAACCGATTCTGATGTATTAAAAAATGACAAATGCACTTAAGAGTATTCAGCAGATTCTAACGTATTGATCTATGTTTTCAAGATTTTAATTGCACATCGGAATGGGATATTATTTATGTATATGTGAATGTCGTACATGTTTATTAGAGACACGGTTTTTGACAGTTGGCATGAAGGAAAAAGATTAGCTTTGAAGAACCCGACTAGGGAGGGTACAACATTATTAAAATATTCTTGTTGCTGTTCTTGTTGTTTTTCAGAGATCTTCTTCTTTGATGGGCAACATCTTTCTTCTTACAACTCAAACAAACAACACCAGCTACAAATTAGTATGATTTCAGCAACCATTTTGTTCTGAACCTAGACAAGTCAAATCCTTACATTAAATTCAAAAGCTATGGAGGAGCTCTATGCGTTGAAAATATGGATTCTTCCAGACACCCATATGGAAATAATATGCTTTACTTATACCCTCCTCTAAAACTCAAATGAAGCAGAAAAAATTCAAACTCCTAAGTTATATTTATGCATATAAATTTATATAGATGACATCAGCACATGCATACAAGTCTCTCTATAACTATTTAGTATGGTGTCAGAGATTGTTGACAAAATTACTCGCACACTAATGAAACAATTGGCTCGGTCTAAACAGAAAGAACCGGATCGAAAAAAATCCGTTTGGTTTGTTTTTTTTTTTTTTCATTTAGATTTAGTTATCGTTTGAAAAATGAAAAACCGAATAATTTGGTTGTTAAGGCTTCGATTAAACCGAACCAAACCGAAATTTGTACTCAAATCATTTGTTTTTTCTTTGTGTTTTTTCCTAATTTATGAACTTGAGAACCACACAACCAATCAAATCTCGCCCCCCTACAACTGGAAAGCCATCTATACCAGAAATGTTTTGTACATAAGAACGAAAGCTAAGGGAAATTGCTTATGCATGAAAGGTCCCTAAGGCTCAGTTTGTTCTTTCATGCATAAGCAATTTCACCACAACGACGGACAACATCGTGAATCAGGCTAGAAAAAGTGACAATAAAGCTGATCACGGAAATAGAACAAGAAATAAGTAAAAGATCACCTTGTTTTTTCGCTTTGCATAAAGCTTAAGGGACTTTGAACGTGAAACAACAACAGAATTTGCGAACAACAAATCAAAAAGGAATACTGAAAGTAAGAAGCTATGTTGAATCCAGGAAAAAGAACAAAGTTCTAGGGACTTGCCTTGTAAAAATTTCCACCATTAATGGAGAAATCGTATGCAGCTTTCACCAGTAGAAATCAGTCTAAGAAGAAGAAAAAACAAAACCTAGAACCTTCCTTACGTGAAGAAACCAGTCCTCCCAATTTCAGAGGTCTTTCTTTCAGGTTTGACTAAACAATTCGTACGCGAAGATAGTCTCGGGAGTCCGGACCAGACGGTTCGGACCGGTCTAAATCCGGACCGGTAGACTAGTCGATCCGAATCCGATACACAAAGTGGACCACCTATTTAAATTTTAAATTAAATTGAAAAATTGAATCGGTCATTATTGAACTGATCCAGATCGATACCGGTCTGGACCGTCTAATTCATAAATTTAAAAAAAAATTAAAAGAAAAATATATTAGACTAGTCGTACCGGTCTAGACCAATATCAAATGTACCGGTTCGATTCAGAACCTCATGATAAAATTGTTTTATGGTGGCTTGGGACTGGAGTGGTCTAGATCGGTTTAGGTATGGACCTGTGACGATCGGACCAAATCCATACAAAAAGTGAAACTCTTGTTTTTAAATTAAAAATAAATAAATTGGACCAGCATTATTAGACCGGTCTAAATCTATATCGGTCTAAACCATCCAATTCATAAATTTAAACAAAAAAATGACCAATCCGGTCAAGTACCCCCACGATACAATTGTTGTATTATGACTTGAGATTGGACCGGTTGATACAGTCCGGACCGATCCTTTAAGCCTTGAGGTGAGGTAGCTGTTGAAGTTTTATAGTGTAAGGCCTCGTTTGACTGTCATTCTGGATCAGTTAACTCTTTTTAGATATGCATTTCCAAAATGAATTTTGGGAACTCTTTTTGAAGGCTTTTGGTCATGTTTGGTTAGCATATAGTAAAATGAATTATGACCTAATCAGATATTTGGTTAATATGTACTAAAATGAGTCATGACCAATTTCTTTAATATTTTTTCTTTAGTTATAATTATTTTTATACAATCCCATAACCCAACATAAGCTTTGCATACATATATCCTTTTAAATGTGATAATAACCCTCAACATAAATTTTAATAGAAATAATGTATTTACAAGTTTGCCACTACAAAAACTAAACTCATTCTGCCTTTTTGCTAACCAAACAACCATTTATATGTGGGAACTAAGTTCCATCGACCGGAACTTATTCCAAGTACTAGAATGAATTCCTGAAATGATAACCAAACGAGGCTTAAGTACTTCTCAATACGAAGGAAGAAAGTAGGCAGTAGACTTGGATATTAGTAGCGGTGTACGGTGGTTGACATGGTTTCAAGGATCAGTTTGGATCGGATTGGATCGGCCAATCTGAATCGGGATAGGCCAGGACCGGTCCAATCGATACCGTTCTGGACTGATCTAATGATTAGAACTGCCAATCCAACCGATCTCCATTTTTTTTTTTAAATTTATAAAATAAAGGATCCAACCGATATCAGCTTGGATCAGTCCAATACTGATCGATCCCGGCCGGTTTCGTCGATCTAGCACCGGTATCACCAGTCCGACCGATCCATTCTTTTATTTATTTTTTTAAATAAAGATCCAACATTTGGATTAGACCAAGAATGGCCGATCCGGTACCGGATCAAGATCGGCACGAACCGGTCCAATAAGGATTCCGAGAATAAAAACCTTTCTCGTTGGGCTGATCCAAACTTGTTTTGGGAAGCCCAAAATGTTCATGGCTGGGCTCGGTGGATCTTGTTGGCTAAGGTGAGCTAGTACAGTGGGTCATGAATGCATTTCTGTCTTGGGTGGCTCAGTCTGGTCAATTACCTGGGCTAGCCTTAGCCGATAAACCCTCTTAAAAATGTTGACACCAGTCTTTAAAAACTCAAGCGGACATATTTGGGCCAGACTCGTTAAATTCTCCTCGGCCTGGATATAGAGGAACTCAGCTAACCGTAGTTCTGGTCCTGACCAACAGTAGGTCAAGGCAACCTAGACAAGACTACGGACTTGACATGGGTTAAAACCTTACTCCCAACCCAAATATAGGGCGTGTTTGGCGTTGCTTCTTGGAAGGAGAAGCGATTCCTTTAAATTGATTTTTATGAAGCGCGTAATGAAAATTGCTTTAGAAGAATAAATGACGTTAGGTAAACATATACTGAAAAAGCGCTTCTTAGTCAAGAAGTGTTCTTAGCTATATTGAGGTTGTTTGACAAGAATAATTTGTAAAGCACTTTTAATATGATAATATTATTATGTTGACAACTATACCCACATACATTAAAGGTAATTAGACATCACCAACATTATCTCACAATTTTTTATAGGCTTATAAAGAAAATACATCATCTAAATTAATTACCTTATATATCATTGGTTAGCTTGCTTACCTTTGATCCTCGATGGTTTTTTATTATTATAATTTTTTTCCTCACTTTGGACTGTTTCTTACTATTTATTATTTTGGAATTTATTATTATTATATATATTTTTTCTCACTACGAACTCACTATTTATTATTTTGGAAAACTTCATTTTTAAGTTCCTAAAATCTCTTTAAAATCTTTGTTACTAATCTTATCATCTTGTTTTGATAAGCTACTTACTATAAATTATCACGCAATTATCTAATTAGTTACAAAAAATCATTGATTTGAATCGTGATTCCAAGATATAACCATTGATTTGAATCGTGATTCCGGAACGTTTTCAGAATCGTTTCGTACCAATTTTCGAAACTGGTACGAAACGATTCTGGAAACGTGAAGGATTCTCTCTCTAACAGATTTCAGGAATCCATAAAGTAATACAAAGAACTTATTGCTATACAACATATCAAAACCAAAAAGATAAATAAATAAATAAATAAACATTAGCTGAGAATAAGTATGGCAAAAACTTGACTTACCATAAATTATTGATTGCTTGTTGAAGATCCTTCTAAGTTTCGTTTTCTTTTTCTTTTTCCGTTTTGCTTTGTTTATAGTGATTGTAATGAAGAAGATGATGAATATTGAAGTAAGAAGTTTGTGTTCGAATAGGAAACTATCTTCTTCAATAGGAGTTTTTCTCGTGAAGATGATAAGGACAAAATAGGACCATGAGATAAGTTTCATTAAAACCCAAAACAGATTCTCGCAAATGGGGAGTTAAGAAGCAGGAATGGGTAGCTTCTCGAGAATCAGCGTTTGAATGAATCACTTCTCACATAGGTTTACTAAACGGTTATTTATATATCTAAAGTGCTTTTAGGGCCTAGAAAAGCAATGCCAAACACACCTATAATATGATTGGTCCATAGATGCAAGGTTTCAAAGATCATAAGGCTTTGGATTGGACCGATACGGACCAGTCGGTACAACCGATCCAGTGAAAGGTCTAATATCTATACTACTATTAAAAGCACATAGTACTTTTAAGAATATTTCAGTACATTATTTCTTTTTTTTTTAATTATTTATAAAAACATTAGACGTATTTTTCTTTTTTATTTAAAAGAGATAATGGAGTCCAACACTATTCCGGATCAAGTTGTTACGAAAGAATATTTCAGTACATTATTTCTTTATTTTTAATTTTTTTTTATCTAAAATAGAGGATAGAGTCTAACATGATTTGGATTTTATCCGGGATAAATTCTTATAAGATTTTGAAAGATGTTATATAAATATCATATTAGAGGAGAAAGTAATTATATATATATGTGTGTGTGTGTGTGTGTGAATTATGATCTTTTCGTACTTTTATTTATTTTTATTTTTTTAATTAAATGATTAATAAATTTTTTGATCAATTTTATGACTAAAAGACCATTCTACCAATGGTCTTAGGATAATAGTGGGTAAGTAGATAAGACACCCTTATCCTAATATGTTACTAATATACAAGTATATACGAAATTATTAATATCTTAACAATCTTAGGATCCTAATTAACTAAAAAGCATCAAGATTCTAATTAGTTATACACAATAAAAATTTAATAAATTAAATAATTAAATAAATTACAAATAAAATTAATTATCAAAATCATGAATCGAATTAGTTATAATAGTCTTACTAACAAATTAAAGAATCTAAATAATAAAAAGAAATCAAGATTCTAATTATCAAAATCTATAACCGAAGTCGAATTAATTATAAGAATCTTACTAATAACTTAAAGAATCTAAATAATAAAGATAAATCAATATTCTAATTATCAAAATCTAGAACCTAATGGATTTAGAAAATTTAACTAATTAAATTTTATAAATTAAGGTGTTAATTAATAAAAACAATTAATATTTTATTAAATTTCAAAAATCAAATTTTTTACTAATTATAAAAATCAATATTCTAATTAATTATACAAATTAAGATTGTAACTATAATCATGAACCTAAGAATTTCAATTAATTATAAAATATCATTATCATAATGATCTAATGATAAGTTAACTTTCTGTAATCAACACTGTAAGAAATTAGATATTAAGATAATATTATTACATATTTTTTATTTTAATATAATATTAGAATACTTTTTACAAGATAAATTAACAATAAGATAAGTTCAAGATTCTATTAGGTAATATTTTTTTATATAATTAATAAAGTAATAAATGTTATTAAAAAACATATAACTAGCTTCTACCACACGTTAATAAATTTTTATTTTAAAAATTAGTGACGAATACACGTTAATAATATATTTATTGATATCTCAATATAAGATTTATATATAAAGATAAAAATAAATTTAATATAATCTTTTTAATGTAATTAAAATGGCTATACGTTTAAAAAAAATAGAATAATAAAAGTGAATCTTATTGAATTACCTATTGTGAAATATAAAAGTTACGAGCTAATAAAAGTCAATCTCATTACCTTAAATTCTAACATATATTAATGGTCAACCTTCACATGCAATGCACGTGCTTTTTTTGCTAGTGTGTGTGTATATATATATATATATATATATATATTTTAAATTTATTGATTGAACAGTCAAGACCGATATTGATTTGGATTGATCCTGACCGGTACCGCCAATCTAAATTTTTTATTTTATTTTTTTAAAATTGGGCAATCTGTTTTTGTATCGGATTCGGATTGGCCGGTATCGTCGGCATGGATCGAGATTGGTGGGGACCGATCCCGAGACTTTAAACCTTCCATAGATGTGATAATCACCGTGTAAAATGAGTGTTAAGTAGGGCTATCAATGAGCCAGGCTAGTTCGGCTAGGGCTTAGGCTCAGTTTGTATGAGACGAGCTTAAGCGCTATAATTAGGCTCACGAGTCGAGTTTGAGCCCGAAAAAATGCTCATTATCTTAACGAGCTTGAACAGAGCTTGGGTAGGCTCGACTCAGTTTGTACAAGAGATTATATATCCATATTCCTATATCTAATATTATATACTAATATCAAACACATATGTTAATATATTATATTACATACAAAATAATCACCAACTACAATAGCAATGTATTTTTACTAATATAAGTTTTTTTTACTAGTGAAGCCTTTTACAAGTCAATTTTTTTGCGAGTCAAGCTTTTACAAGCCGTAGCTTGAGTCCAAAATATTTTAATGAGACTGAGTCAAGCTTGAGCCTCAAATTTTGTAACGAACCTGAGCCAAACTTGAGCCTTGCTCAAGGTTTATATGTGTGGATTTATCCCAAGGACGTAGGCTATCACTAGCCGAATCTTATTATATTTTGTGTCATTATTCTTTTTAGAATTTTTTGTATCTATATCTCTGCACTTTTTATTTTTGTAGCTATCCCTCCTAATATCTTAATTATTGCATTTGTACATCCGATGTTAAAATATGCAAACTTTTGTTACGTGTTTTTATTGAATGATTATAATACCCTTTTACTTAATAAGCATTATTTTGCCTTCATCCTCTATGTTATCGTTGGTTTTAACATCGATACCCCTCTATATATCATGATTGTGCATTTATACACTCGATGTTAAAGCCGCACGATGCACTCATTTTTTTCTTCTTAAAATGAACAAGATAACTTTATAAATAAGTTTTTCTATTAAAATATAATGGAAATGCAAAAGAAATTCTCATAACTCAACTCAACTCTACTCGATCCAATACTTAATAAAATGCATATTTAATTCATTTAATACCAAATAGATTCAGCTATATATTTTCAATCTTTATTTTGGTCATAAAAAAATCTACTTTATATCTTCTTTACATTTTAATAGATATAAGAACTTCTATTACGAGCTCGTTTCTCTTTTTTTACAAACAACCAATGTAATATATGGTTAAGAGTAGATGCAATAAATTTAGCAAATATAAAGGTATGGATGTAAAAAAGGCAAAATAATACTTATTAAGTAAAACTGTATTATTACAATCATTCAATAAAAACAAATAATTTTAATGCCGAGTGTACAAATGCAACAATTAAGGTAATAAAAAACGATAGATACAAATATAAAAAATGTAGAGGTATAAATACAAATACACAATAACATAGGAGTATAAATGCAAAAAAAAACCTTCGTTTTATTTGCCTAAATTTATCAGAATCGAAACAAAGCTCGGCTCGTCTCGACTCATTAAAGGATAATTTTATTAGAGTGGCCTATCCTATCTAGAGTAGTGCTTTCGCCAGGCTGAGCGTCTTATACGTGGCAGCCCCCAAAAAGGTATACGTGGCACCATATTACAATGCAAGTTTCGAGTGAGGATCTTCTGTGAACTGGTTCACAGGAGATCTTTCTTTGAACACCAATAATCCCAAGGGCAAAATTGCCCTCACTGAGTTGCTTTATGCGGAAGGTGCTACTTGGTTCAGTGGTAACGGCCTGGTGGAGTTGTCCTAGGTCTTGGGATCAATTCCCGTCTTCATCGTGTGGGTGTGTGAGTTGGTTAATCCTTCTGAACAAGCTTTCTGTCGATCAAAAAAAAAAGTTGTTTTATGAGGGCAAAATTACAAGAGGATCTCGCGTGAACCAGTTCACAGAAGATCCTCACCCCGCAAGTTTCAACCTATTACGGTATTACCTATCTGCTACGTTTGAAAAAATACTGCCCTTGTCAATACGCTTCACCCGCAAGTTTGAACCTATTACGGTATTACCTATCTCCTACGTTTGAAAAAATACTGCCCTTGTCAATACGCTATCATTATAAATATCACAAGCTTGAATGGCTCCCAATATATATGGTTAAGGATAGAGCAGACATGTACATGGAAACTCCAAATGCATGTCCGTGTACAAACCGGAAGATTGCCTTCCTCTGAAGCATTATCCAATTCAAGTCAAGGCTATCAATTCACAGTAAGGCTGCGTTTGTCCCGATTTGTGCTTTTGGATAAACACTTGTTGGATAAGTGGTTTAATGGGAGCACTTATCCATAGCAACAATAAATTGCTTACTTGAAGAAAACAGTGTTTGATAAATACATTTATTTAAGTGCTTATGAAAATTTAGGGATAAAATAAGTATTATGAAAATTTAGGGATAAAATAAGTATTATGAAAATATTATTAAAGTTTATAAATAATATTTATTTAATTGCTTATGAAAGTTTAGATGAAAATATTACTAACGTTTAGAAATAACTTCCCGCGTAAGTGATTAGAGAAGCTGTTCTCAACAGCTTCTCCTTATGGGTAACCTTCTTCTACTGCTTATGGGTAAGCACTTATCAAAAGTCTTAGAATCTTGGATCGGACCGGTCCTGGCCGATTTGTATCCGGGTCGGCAATACCAGCTGATCCCGATCCCAATCGACAATACCGATCGATCTAGATCCGATCCAAAAGTTGGATCGTTCTTTAAAAAAAAAAAAAAAAAATTGGATCGGTCAGACCGGTTGTCAAAATGGCAGTACCGGTCAACTTGTTGGATCG